>VWZY01010793.1:59710-81962 GCA_013399075.1 Chloroceryle aenea
ACTTATCTGTAAGAGTTTGTGTAGGCAGGAGCTTAATTTGGTTTTCCGCCAAGAAACATCTCCCAAAGGTTGCAAGTAACTTGGAAACAAAGAAAATGCATTTTAAAAGGTAACAAACATCCACTCCTCACACACTCTTGATTTGACGCCCAGTTGGGGCATTAGTGAATCCTATGAGTCGTCATCCGTGGTTTTCGTCAGCGTGTTTGCTGGCTGCTCCTGTGACCACTTTGGCTGGAGATATCCCTGCCAGAGGATAAGGAACTGTCTGCTGCTTTGCTGCTGCAGCTGAGGAAGGCTCCCTGACCTCTCATGCCACATCACCAAAGCTGGAGCTCAATATTGTTTTTCCAGTGCTGCCATTTTCCTGCCCTTGGATTCCCACTCCCTCCTTGTCCAGCCCAGCAGTGTGCCAGCCCTGAGGAACTCTGTGCAGGTGGAGGGAACAAGATGCTTATGGGGATTGGGGTACGGGCCTTGGGGGCACTTATGGGGTGGGAGGAGCTTCCCGGGTCCTCATCACCTTGGCCCACCAGTGCAGTGCTGCTCTCCTCCAGAAGGATATTTGTAGAGAATCTGATAAAAGCTAAATCAGAGCCAGAAATCCTACCAGTCCTACCAGTACTAAGACACCTGAAGACCTCTTCATGCTCCTACTCCTGTGCACCAGCTTGATACCTCCTCTATTAAACCTACATAATCTATTTTGCTCCAGTCCACTTGTGGAAATTGAAATTTTTGCTTGCCCCAGGCTCAAGTCACCCTTGGGGTAGGTCCATATTACTGGTGATCAGTGTGGAGCAGATCAAAGAGCACACAGATTAAATCAAAGATGATCAGCACTGACAGTAAGAAGCAACCTTAAGGTCATTGTTAAGCTTACACCAAATAAACACCCACACTATGAACCCCAGGCACAGCTCTGTTGTTGATCATGGCTATCACCCTCTCTGCAGCACATTTGCAGCCATCAGACAGAGGAACTCAACACCACCTTATCCTGTGATCCAGGCTGCTGACCTCCTCCTAGTACTGTCCAAGACCAGGGGGCTTCACCAAACCCTGAGTGCAGCCCACTGAAATGTTCTGTTGGGGTGACACACGCTACTCAGAGCCAGTAAAGGGGACACTTCAAGGCTGACTGTAAATGTCAGTGTAGACCGGGAGAGTGTCTGGGAGGAAAGCCAGGAGGTGAGTTTGTGGGACTTTGTATCTGCAGTCTTGTCGATGTGTGTGTTGAAATCTCCCAGGATGACAAGTCAGGGTATTTCATCACCATTGTCAACAAGGTATCAGTGAACTCCTTTATGAACCCTTTAGTCTGTAGAGGTCTGTAAATGAGCATAAAAATCTATGTTAGCTTTGGCTCAGGTTTCTATTGTCAGATGAATGAATTCAAACCTTACTCTCAGCCTCCATTAGAGCTGCCAAATCCCACCCAGAGGAACTATCTGGGGCAGAAAACTGCTTTATCAAACCTCTGTGCCCCTGCACTTAGCTGAACTATTTGCCAAGTGCCGTGGATGAACTCCTTGCTTTGCAGAAAATATCATGCACATTCAGGGAGGTTCACAAACAGCATGGATTCTTTCTGATCCTGCTCACCAAGTGACAGCCAGACTCCCACCCAGGGGGACAGTATATTCACTCATCAAGGGCTATCAAACACTCACTCCCATGATCATAATCAAATTGCATGGGTTAGGACTTCAGCAGCTCACCTGTAGGAACCTGGAAATAATGGAGATTTCTTTTTTTTTCCAGCATGCATCTGGCTGCATGTTTTCTGACTGGTGGAGCACTTTCCTGAGACCCATTCTGTATTCCCATCTTTCCTAAGTGTGGCCAAGGATGGTTTGGTCATATATGTGGGCCCCTAGGTAATGAAGGCAGAAGGAAGAAGAAAAGTGGCAGCAGTATCCACAGCTCCACAGGTAAACAGGCAACCAGGGACACCCCCAACTAAATAATCAAGACAGATACCATGCTGTTAAACAAAGGAAAACACCCTTTATTCATGTTTATAATGCATAGGTCATATTTTAAAATAGACACTAGTCAGCAGCAGTGTCCTGCTCATATGTGTGGGCAATATTAGGACAAGTTTATTTCCAAGTGCCAGTTCTCCTATTAGTCCCTCGCCTTTGATTTTATGTGGGTTATCCAAGGATGAAGGTTATCTGAGGACTTATTTTCAGCAACAGATATTTTTAAAAGACTGGAGGTTATCTGAGGTTTAGCTTGAAAATAACAGTACTTTGGAGAGTTTGCAGCCCCGCCTAGTATCATTTAGTTGAAGATATGCCCACATGCACAACTAGTCAATTCACTCTGGTAATTTAACAGCGTTGCTGAATTCCTCACTGATGCAATGGTTTCACTTGCTAACTTTTATAAATAACACTTTCTAAAAATCTCTGTTTACCCAGGACATCCTGGCTAACAGTGTTTTGGCACAGGTTACTCATTCCTTCATCATTTTCTAGCAAGACCTCAGAAAAGCAATCCACACAGACATGAAGCTGTCAGCCATTACAAAACTCCAGCTCAAATCACTGAGTAAAATCTTCCTCAACAACACGTTTTATCAAATCATATTAAATGCCTTCTGCACCTTCAGCTCTGCCCTCTCATAGAATTCAAGTCTCAGTCTTCAAGATTCATAGTCTCGGGTTTTGTCTTCAATGTACCCAGTGGTCACAAACTGTGACATCTGGAAGTTCACCTAAAGCTGTAGGGAGAAGGGTGGTTGACAAGTGTACTCCTGACGTAATAAAACTACCCACAACAGGGCACAAACCTGTCTGGGCTCAGAGGTTTCCTCCAGGCAGATCTTAAAGTGTGCAACAGACTCCCCCAAGAACTAAGAGGCTTGATAAATCTCATCACAAGCAGCTCCATAAAGGAATGCACACGTGTTTGACCCCTTTTTGCTAATAAAAAAACCAAAGCAATATTGAGGACATAAAAAAGAAACTAGAAAAGCTCTAACCCCATCTGAAAGGCTGTCACCATACCTGCTGTTCTCCACATCCCTGAGGTGAGGAGGAGGAAGCTGCAGACAACAGAGGTCATCACTTGGGACACCTGAAAGTGATCTGTGCTCCAGGCAGGTATTAATTACACCAGTGGTATGTCCCAGGCCATGGGCTGAGTGGAAGGAGCTTCTCCTGCAGTGCTTCAGGAAGCCTCAAAAACCATAAAAGCAGCCACAAACTGGGACCCTTGTCCCATTACCATCATGTAGACAAACATCAGCAACTTGCCCTTTCTACTGAAATGCACGTTTGCTTTCATTTATTTGAGCTGCTGAAGAGAAGACACTGATGTGACTAGAAATAGCATATTCAGAGGTCAAGAATTCAACCCTGAAGGGGGCTACATGAAGGTGGGGGAAAGTCTGTTCCAAAGGGTTTGTAGTGACAGGACAAGGAGAAATGGTTTTGAGCTGGGAAAGGAGAGGCTGAGACTGGATATTAGAGAAGAGTTCTTTACTCTGAGGGTGACAGACACTGGAATGGGCTGCCCAGAGAGGGTGTGGAGGCCCCATCCCTGGAGTCATTCAAGTTCAGGCTGGATGGGGCTCTGAGCACCCTGCCCTAGGTAGAGATGTCCCTGCTTGTGTAGATAGGGTGGACCAGATGACCTCTGGAGGTCCCTTCCAGACTGAAAACATCCTATGATTCTATGAATGAAATGTAGAGGGAACAAAAAGCCAGGCAGGTCCTATCCCTTCCCTATTCCATAGCCCAGAGATCAAATAGTTCAGGACAGAATCATAGCATTATTATGGTTGGAAAGGATCTCTAGGATAATCCAGTGCAACATTCATCCCCACATCNTCCAACCTTCATCCCAACATCTCCCTACCCACTAGACCATAGCCTCAAGTGCTATATCTACTTGTTTTTTAAACACCTCTAGGGATGGTGACTCCACCACCTCCCTGGACATGAATAATCCAAATTCACTTATTTTTGCCTTTTTCTGAAAGGATTTGATCCCCACTTCCACTGTTCATTTTACAAAAGTGCCTCAGAAAACTTCCTCAGGGCTTTCTGGGCATGACCATCAGTCAATGCCAGCTGGTCCTGAGGATTGACCAAGAGAACCTCTTTCCAGGGTCTGTGATGGTGAACAGACTCTTTGGGGCTGAAGATGTGGGTTCAAAACCACTCAGACACAACTACAAACCATGCCTGGCTGCTTCACATTTTCAGCACCTGCCCTATTGACTTTGTGATTTCATGAGGCCATTAGGACAAAACTCAGGCTTTGGTCGAGTGCTCCACATGCCTAAAATCTCATGACTGTGTTGGATATACGGTTGGTTGAAGTCTGGGAAGACTGTGAATAGTTAAACCTTGCTGTATCCCAGCTCCACAGGGTACTAAACAGCATCACATAACCAGGAATAGCATTTGGGGGTCATTATATATGATGCTGGAGTTCAGCAAAACCTTGCTTTACTTTCCAAAGGACATGTATAAAACCACTTGGAATCAAAAGGCCTAACAAGCAGTCTTTCTAAAAGCAAGTGGGGAAAAAAAGCAATGAAGATAGTAAAGCATCCTGCTGAAAAGCACCAGTAAAGGGCAACATCTGCATTTTTCTTTAGCCTACAAACAGATGAGTGCAAAGGGAGACTTCAACATGCTGATGGAATAATTCAGCATCAAGAGATGAGAGAAGTTGTCACATTTCCCTTTGGAAAAGATGCCGTGGAGTTAAGTTCAGTGTCTAACATTCCCATGCCCTGGGAGACACCCAGAAGCCCTTAACATGGGTAGAGGCACAGAAATGGGTCTCCTAAGTTGCGAAAAGGAACCGTGATCCAGGGGATTCCCTGTCCCTCGGAGCAGTTCGTGCCCATCTGTGTTGCTGATAGCAACGTCATCTCATCCAAGAGAAAACAATCAGTGTTTGCAAAGAAAAGGCAGAACAGCAGCCTTTGCCAAGCCAAAGAGGGCCCACCAGCAAGCTGATGGTTATTTTTCAAGAAGGGTTTATTTTGACTATAAGGTGGTAAAATGTGTGTCATTGTGAAGGGCCATACACATACGTCACTTACAAACATTGGCATCCCTGTGCCATATGACCTTTGTTCCCAGGGCAATTTTGTTCAAGAGAAAAATATGTATCACTAACTCAGTATGTTTTTTTAGAGTGTAATGCTTATATTAGCATAACAGTGTCTTACAGCATCACTACAGCTAAGCTTGTGTCAGCATTTCCATTACAACTAACTGTTTGGATGAAGCAGGATGTGTAAAGGACTGGTTGGGGGCTGAGTTTCAGGCTTAATTTTGAAAGCATTTGTTTTTGTTAAATTGAAAGGTGGCCAGGCTTCTTGGCCTCACATTTGATCAGTTATGACTTAAATCCTATTCTGGGCTGTGTTGGTTTTTGTGGATGGGATTATAGTTATCTATTTATAATTGGGGGAAAAAAAATTGCCAAATAGCATGATTTTAACATGAATTTTGCAGTAGGCATTGCTATCCCTAAAGACCCAACTCTTGGCTGTTGTGAACTTGGGATAAACTCCTACTTAACTTCCATTTGTTTGTTTGCTGCTGTGTTAAAAAGAAAAAAAAAGACAGTTTTTTAGAGAAGCCAGAAGCCAGGGAACATGAACTTTAAAAGATTCTTCTACCCCAGCTCAAACACAAGAACTGCAAAAGTATTAATTTTAATTAATATAACTTTTAACTGTCATAGGCTGAATATATGTTCAGCAGATATAGATACACAAATATTTTTAATATATATTCAGGGGTATATATTTAAATAAATATATTTAGCAAATATTTTCAGCCTTATAACCTTCAAAGGTTATAGGCTCATGACAAGATTCGTGACTTTCAACAAAGCTAAACTGACAGTGTTAACAATGTACTTAATGAGCAGAAAACTCAGAAACCCCTCCAGTCCAACCCACATAACAACTGTAATTTAATCAGGGATTCTGGCTTGCAATCTGATTACAAGTTACAGAAAGGACAGAAGCTATGTCCAAGGCAGCCCAGAGTTTTTGCTGGATTTAGGATGCACATATTTAACAAAGAGGCAGTCCAGTATTACAAGTGTTTATGGACAGACAGCTCAGACAACTAGAAATCACTGGGGGATAAGAAGGTGGTTGTGATTATGTAGAAGAGCTGCAGATAGGTATCAGAAAAGCAAGTTCCACATAAATTAAACAGTTCTGACTCAATCTATCACAACTAGAGAGCTGTTGGTGGATGAGGTTTTACATAATTTGGGCAATATTTTTCAACGTAAAGCTCAAAAGGCAAAAAAGAATGAGTACAGTAGTAAAATGCAGATATAATCCCTGCTGATGGTGTCTGACAAGCCTAAATATTTCTCTAACACAGGGTGTTGTGCTAGTAAGGGCTAGATGTTGCATATATGAAAAGCAGCTTTGCTCTAAGAAAGCCTTCAGCTGACAGCAGAGAAGAATTCACGTGTCTTTAATAGTGACAGCCTCAAATATCCTTTAAAATAGACATATTGGGAGATAGTCACAGGTGGTATTTCTCCCCTCCTTGTGGATGCTCCTTTGGGGTAGGGGAATAAATGAACTGGTTTTCCTTTAAAAAGAGAGAGAGTCAGACAGGTATTATTTGGGAGTATGCTGGAAAATAAATAAATAAACAAAATCCCTCTTGACAGCATTTAGCAGATCTGAAGGAGCCATCATAATACTACATTATGTTCACACCGCTGGTCACTACAATGATACACAGCTCTCCTCAGAGACCACAAGAGGTTGGCTCTGCTGCAAATTAAGTGTCACGAACCAAGGAGGCACAATCTGACCTGGGCCAAAGCACCTGTCCCCTACCAGGGAACTGCAAAGAGGGGAAGCAAGAAGGTTCCCTTTTCCTTGGGAGCTTTCTCCTTCTCAGGCCAGGGCACTAATAGAAAAGGATAAGCAAGCTCTGATCCCTCAATGCTGGAGAAGAGGGTACTTGCTGTCTCTAGAGCAGAAGAGGATTCAGAGGTGTGGAGCTGGAGTGGGAGGTGTCAAACGTGTCACTCAGAGCCAGGTGTTAGAGCTGGGAGGTGGCTGGAAATGCTCACAAACACCCTTTTTGCCCCCTGTTTCCTCTTCCCTTTTCCCAGCCTCTGCACCTCGGTCTTTCTGGGCTGGTTTTCAGAGGTGCCTGTGGATTGAAGGGGCAGCCTAAGCACCTGACTTCAGCAGGCTGGCTCGCCCAGCTGGGGTAGTGCAGCTCCTGAGCTATATGCCAAAAATCGAGTCTGGCTCTCGCCCTGCTCCCTTGAAGGGAAAAGGAACACGTGGCTCCAAAATAAAAGGGCTTGAGAAGCACAGACTGATTCTCTGAACACAGTCATGTCTATAGCACCTTTACAACTGGCTCCTTCCCCTTTAACAACACCATTTCTTGAAAAAAAAACCATCCTTTTCCCTCTTCTGTTGCTTCATGGCTGTGAATCTCCCTCTAAACTGAAAATAATGCACATCACAGCCTTTGGTTGCAGTGGCTTCGACATGCCAAGCATTTTCATGCACATTAATAAAGCAAAAACTGAGAACTGGCACAGCTTTCTCTTAGTTCACTTGGTGCTTTTAATACTTGTTCTGCGGATGCAAGCCTTACTGTCAGGGCTATTCTTTATTAGATGGAAAGAAGCTCTTCTATTCTTATAATGGGTTTCATTGAAAAGCAAAGCCACTTCTCTGCATTTATTTAAGTACAGAGCTAGAACAGAGACCAGCATGATGAATTTTAAACAGAGTTCACATCTGGTCCAGAAACCACAATCAATTTATTGCTGTATCTGAAACATTTTCAGCATCTGTCATATAATATATTTTCACACATTTCTAACAAGACGTTTTCTTGGACATAACATAGACAGGTATATCTGTCAGTTCAATTTCATGCAAACGAAACAGAAGAATTTTTGGCATGGTTTATTATACTGTCTTTGGAGCAGTGTAACTATCATGTGAAAAGGGTATTATTTAAGGATGCCAGAAGCTCAGCAATTTCTTCCAAAATGTGGAACTACTGACTACACAGCAGATTTTTTTTTTTTTTTTAAATCTATACCTTCCATTTTTCCATTTTGATAGAATCCATTATCCAACATATTTGAGAGAGAGGTACATACCTCCATAAAACCTATCTCAGTCCATTCTCCGTGCTCTCATGTTTTATGTTAAAGTGGAATCTTCCACTCATGATGGCAATTTAATCACAACTTTATTCAAAGTTTTATTAAAAATTAAATGGCAGTACAAATCATATTAAAATCCTTAAGAGCTTCACGTTTTCACCCAAACCTCTCATGGGCTTTCCCACACAGAACCACAGATGTATCAAATAGCTTGACAGCACTGCAGCCCTATAAATAGGCACGCCAACTTGCCCCCATATTGGCCCCAGTACAACCATTTACCACCTCATTTTTGGCTACATAAACTGCCTCTAAGCACTTTCTCATTTGAAAACCCTGGGGTTCCTATAAGAGCACTGCATCAGCACACAAAATCCTGCACTCCTCACCCTTCCCCCTGTGCTCATATAAGATCATGCACAGCCATTACTTCTCTGATGAGACAAATAAAAGGCAGTCGGGGGGCTGGGATGAAGATCATGTCCTGATGATGGTTTACTTGGTTTGTTTGCTCTTTTTTATTTCACTTAAATTGACAGAAGATGAAGCTTGTCAGGGCATAATGGGGTGCCTCCCCAAGCAAGCCTGTGCTTTAGCTATAAGCATGCTTGAGAAGTGGGGAATCAGATGGGTCTGCTGCATAACAGTCCCCCACTGCGGGAGGAAGACCCTGAGATGATTAAACATCTGTTCCTATTAAATTAATATCTGCCATAATTAAAGGTGACATTTAGCTCCTTGAGCTGAGAAGGAGAACCACTCTTGACTACCAGGAGCAGCAAAACCATCGTGGTCCCTGCCTGGCTGAGAGGTTCTGGTCTTTTGAAATTTGCTTAGATATAGGCTATAAAACTGAGCAAAGTAACCTGTGGCTGCAGAAAACCTGCAGGTAGAGTCGGAGGAGGAGGGGGAGGTTTGTAAGCAGTGACTGTTTGAGGCTGTTTGTGCCATGGCAGGATCTGCCTGGAGGCCATGGTTCCACAAGGCTTGGTAGCACAGAGCAACAGGACACTATGGGCTGGTAGGTTACAGCTGAGCAACTGAACCAAGGTGGCTTTGGGGATCCCATACCAGTATTTTCTTATTTTCTCAGCTTTGCAGCTGTTTTTTTCCAACACTAACCAAAGATCACAGGCCCAAGCCTCAGGGGTGCTCAGAGGATTATCTTCTCATCCCAAATCAAGGTGCAAAATGACAGTGCAGCATCCAAGATGGAGTGAGTGCCTATTTGTGGGGCTGCAGTGCTGTCAGGATGCTCTGAGTTTCTCCCCCAGAAGCTCTAGAGAACACTCGAGTCAAAAAATCACACCTTGATTTCTTGCATTTAATTTGCAATAAATATTTCCCTGACATTCCGGATGAGCCTGTGATGGTTTGAAAGTTTGCTTTTATGCAGCTGAGGAATTTATCTAAAAACATTGTGCTCTAAGAAAACTTAGGAGCCTGATTCATACTATCATTCTTGTTTTATTTTGCTTTATTATTAATCCAGGTTTTCGCAAGCAGATTCTCTCAAGACATTTTATGTGGGCTTGGTTCCACAGGAAAAATAAATATATTTCCAGTGAATTTGCCACATGCAGCTTGCCAGCTTTGAATAAATTTAACCATTTGACTGCTAAACAGCATAGCTGATACATGGTGCTGAGCAACTCCATGTCCCAGATATTTATCTAACTGAAGGTATGGTTCAGATTAAAGTGCTGGTATCTTAGTGAGACATAGTTCTTCAAAGGAGCCTACAAAAGTTACTGTGGCACAAGACAGTAAAGGGTTAAAGTTGTATACCTCACATCATGCCATGCACTGAATTAACAAGAAAGAAAAGGAATTTCTTCCTTGGAGAAATTAGGTGATATCTGACATTTACTTAGAATCAAACTTTTCCAATACATATTTCTAATGATTTGAACCTGAAAAAGGGGGTGCTCTACTTCACCTGTGGCTTTGAAGGGTTTTAAGTCCCCATTTAAGAGCAATGTTTTAAAATAAATGTAGGTTGGCTTGTAGTACCAAGTTATTCAATAAAGTGCAGAACTGATGGGTTACAGAAAATCACCTGTGGAAAAAGCAGATTTTTATCTTTCTCAAAACACTGTGATATGTGTTGCTAAGATTTATAACTTCCCTACGAGCTGGAAATCCAACTTGCTGCAAAGGCACGGAGAAGTCAATGAGTGCTCTGCAAGGAGCAAGCCAAATCTAGGGAAGAAAACAGACTCTTGAGGAAGCAGAACACTTCCATCTATTTACACATGTGCAGCCGTTTGGGACAACTGACATTCAAAAACTAAAATTCTCACATCTTTCTCCCACTTAAGCCATAAATAGCTAAGACAAGGTCCTCACCTGTCTTAAATTTTGCTAGTGCACTGTAAAGAGGTCACAGGCAGACAGGGACTGACTTCAGAGGCAGACAGATGGAGACAGGCTGCAGATGGATGGTGTGGGGTGGCAGGAGACAGCTGAAGGGGTTAGCACATCGCCCGGCACATCCCATGGGCAAGTGTCAGGTGAGCAGGGCACCGAGCGTGAAATCTTGGCACTCCAGTGGAGAGCATCTAACGATCAGGCCGTGGTTTAAAAACCAAGTCTGAGCCTGCAGAATAAAGCAGATAGGTGGTGCCAGGCCATATCATATCAGAAGCTTCACTGTTGTGTTTCACCTCAGGAGTATTTCAAATCAGAATGCAATAATCAATTTTCCCCTCGCTCCGCCAGTGCCGTTCTGCAAAATGTTTTTACTGTCTCAGCTTTAAATATTGATGCTGACCATATGTATAATATGACAATCTGCAGGCATTTGGGGCTTTAATTCTGCAGGGATAACTCAGCTGTCTCCAATACCACTCACGCTGCACTAGTTGTAGTTTAGTGTTAACAAACGTGGGACCCCTGTATTTCTTCAACTTTTCTTCAAATCACCGTGCATGCACATTACGCTTGTTTCCTGTCACTGCAAGACATCTTGAAGTCATAAGAAACGCATGTGTGTACCCAATTTGTCTGCGATGAGCCAAGATTCTGAGTTAAAACAAGACCATTTAAAACCTTTCCAAAGGATATGGCCCATACATCCCCGATCTCAAAATGTGGCATCATCTACCACGGCCAGAATTATGACTGCACACAAGAGGCAAACACTAATTGTATGGCCTTCGACAGAAAGGTCCCTAAAATTGTTTCCACCACAGCTTCTGACCAAAAGTCAAATTAACCCCTGCATCTGTAACACCCACTTGTCAACATCAAGTAGGTCTGCTCACTTTCTCTAGAGCTGGCTGGGGCTGGTTTGTTTGTCAGGCTGGGATCTGTTCCAGTGGATATTGCCTGCACACCTAACACCCGACAGAGGATCTCCCAAGGCTACCTCAGGCTGTAGCCCTCAAAAGGCTCAAAGGGAAGGATGGACCTCTTTTTACTGTGTACAGCTCTGTCTGATTCCCCACAACTGTTGAACAAATGCTGTTCCTTCCTAGGAGAGGTTTGGCTAAGTCACCGCTGAAGACATTCGTGTCCGGCCGAAACACAACGCAGAACAATTTTTTGCATGCTTGCAGCTTCAGGACTCAAATTCATGACAAGAACTAAGCAAATAATTGCATTTTTTTCATCTCACTGGCCAAAAATTGTTTGGGATTGACCAAAAGCAAATAACTTTCAGTGTCCACACCCAAAACAAAGCACTTC
Organism: Chloroceryle aenea; assembly: GCA_013399075.1. Classification (NCBI taxonomy): domain Eukaryota; kingdom Metazoa; phylum Chordata; class Aves; order Coraciiformes; family Cerylidae; genus Chloroceryle; species Chloroceryle aenea. The sequence continues at coordinate 71,555 of VWZY01010793.1, forward strand.
AAAACTTCAAACTAACAAAAGGTTTGTTTCAAACAAAAGTAAATACAAAGCCTTTTGTTTTCTTGGGGAGTGGAGAGAGGAAGGGGAAGTACTTTATTATTTTTTAATTAAGGCTAGGTCAACCTCTAAAAATAGAAATCTCAAAACAAACGAAATAATTCCCTTTTTTTTTTTTAAATAGTCAAAACGTTTTGATTGTTCTATCTCTCTCAGAAAATTTTAATGACTTAAAGGTGCATTTTCAGCAGGAAAAAACCCACAAGATTTCGTTCAGATCAACTCCTGAATTATTGCTTTCAAAAAGAAGTGTCCTTTGCTGTGCTGTCACTCAAACTGCAGCCCACATATGACTGGGATCACCACTACAACTGGGAGTAGTCTGCAAAAGCATTGCAAAACAGTGTGCTTGCAAAGCAAAATAGTGATGGTTTTCCATGCAACCAGTGGGTGCACAAGTGTTTGCCAGGAGACAAAGGTCAGAGCTGGCTCCCTACTGCTGTCAAGGTTCCCAATTCTTCTGATGAATATGTTTATTAAAATTACAGGGTTTGGTAAAAAAAAATTAATCATATTGTATATGTAAATATTTATTACTTTATCTCTCTCCCTATTCCAACTGGTAAACAGCAGTGGGACACAAGATGGCAGTAGGTTTTTTGTTTTTTCTTGTTTATTTTCTGAAGGGCGAGGTGGTTGCTAGACTGAAGGAGTCTGCTCTGCTGCGTTAACTCGGAATTAATTGCATGAACATACCTGGCAATTATCCAGTAACGAGCAGAGAACAGAAATACAGAGAAGGCCTGTTTCTCCTCACTTACTCCGATCTGTGCATGGGCATAATGGTGAATGTCACCCAATGCATCTGGCAAATCTCATCACAGTCTCAGGCAATATCTATATCCACCTCTGCTCTGCTTCGATATAGACATCTGCAGTTAGAGGAGATGAATCCCACCCGTAGACACCTCCAATGGCTAATGCTAAACACAAATACAGAAGCATTCCGAGTGTGTTCCCTATTCCCAACCAGTTCATGTATTTTATCCGACAATCATATCACGCCACAGAATTAAATCATTCCAGAGCCCTGAACCTCCAGCTGAGAGATCTAATCTCCAGGCTGCAGGGAGAAGCACCCTCCTTTTGTGGCCCAATGACTCTTGTATTTCTTCCTACACTCTGATCCGGGGAGATGGAGGACACTTGCTGACAGCTTCCTGCACCAACAGAGATGGAGCTGCCGTGCCGAGAGAGAGAAGTTGCACGTACAGATCCCTGCAGGGACAGTGGAAATAAATCATGCATCTTCCCAGCACACTTATCAGACCATGGTCCTCCTAACATCTAGAGGGACAGCTCCTGTATTGAGTGATGAAACAGCCACCACACCACCCAACCCTGATAAGATGGGAGCAGTTTTGAGCCAACCCAGCAGCAGCACTCTAGGATGGACTGGTGAAAACCTAGTGAAGTACTTCCAGTAGTAAAAACCAGGATACAAGTTTTGAGGAACCCCACCTGGGATTTGAATACCTAAATGCTAACCAGACTTTCTCTTTAAGCAACTAAACCCTCAGCTGCTCATTTGTTCCTCTGGGCCTTAGTGTCCTGCTCTCACCAGCAGAGAGTGGTCTGTCAGTTGATCCTGGAGGAGCAGGATCTGACCCCTGCATCTCTGCTGACCTCTCCAGTGTGATCTCAGATGCTTCATTCCCCAGCACAGCCCTACTGCACTGCATTTCCATGGTGCAACGTGAAGGGAAGAGATGTAAGAGACACATAAATCTGACCTGGGAGCACCTCCTGAAAGCTATTTGTGGCCTGACTGCTTCAGCTGATATTGTTCTGGGCAAATCATATCTCCCAAAGGACAATTTTTTCCAGTAGGACAACAACTATCAGTGAAATGATGTTGGAATTATAGCACAAATCAGCAGTCTCAGTGAAGAGGCAGAAAACTGATGATCAATTTATTTTTTTTTTCTCACAAACTGTCCTTTCTGCATCAAACCTCAAACATGACAGCAATATAAAGAAAACCTCCAGATCTATAGTGATGTGTTCCAACAGAGCAAGCTGCTTTTCAGGGCCAGATACCTGGGTCTTTTAGCAAACATAATCATTAAAAATCTTTTTTTTTAAGGCTATATAAAAGTGCACACGAGCCAATTTACCCCAAAATGTGAAGTCAAATTGACGGTGTAAGTTCAGTATCACTAAGGCTGATGAATAATCAGTGGAATGAAATCTCTGCCCAGAAAAATACCCTGTCTATGGAGTAATGCTGCAGACACCCCTGAACAGATGGGACCCAGAAAGGTCCATGACATCTAGAGATGAAAATAGCTTCTACCAAAAACACACAAGATCGCAGGCCTGATTCTGATCTCACCTTGCTGTAAATCATAAGTCACTCCATTTAGGCTGGAAGTTAAGTGAAATCAATTTAGGACCCTTAATTTTTAGGGAAGGATAATTATTTTATTCCCTCCTTTCCAATTTGAAGCAGCCCATCAACCATCCAGCTGGCTGCAGGCTATAAAAGAGCATTTCTCTGGACGAACTCAACCCTTCTCACTCCTTTAAATCCCCTGCCCTCTAGTAAAACACTTTAAAAACGTGTAAGAGCTATTTTTGTTGGGGTATGCCCAGTTGTCCCAGACATAATATAGACTGTCTCCCAGTCCAAGATCAACTCAAGTGGCCACTGTGAAGCTGTGAAGTCAGAGACATGCAGCATGGGAGCACCAGAAGTACCTTTTAAAACAAAAGGTGGGTTTTTCCCCTTTCCATGTCAAATCACCTGCAGCAGGTGGAGATTCAGCTAGCAAGTAGCTGCTTGGCCTCTTGTTGGCCTCCAAAGACCTCTGTCTCTGAAGGGCTCAGTCTTTAGGTCACATCCATTTTCAAAACAACTCAATTTCTTTCTGGAACCTTTAAAAAAATTACTCCAAGATATATTTCTTCCTACATCTGTCAGGGTAATGCTACACATCCTGATGCATGTGAGAGATGAGGAGGCTCATAGACATGTCTTGGTTTTGAGCCAGACACTACCAATATTAAAACATGCAGCTTCCGTGTCCAATCCAGCATCCCAACTGAAATTTAAAAAAAAAAAGGTCCACAGAACTCTCAAGACAACCTGTGTAATTCTTTCCTCTGCTCACACTTGCAATAGCATTAAACCCTCTCCAAGCAGGGTTAATTTTATCTTTTTAATTTAACTGAAAATGTTCTCCTTTTCCCATGCGAGCTTGTAAAGTCATGGGAATGTATTCTGCTGCCTTCCTGACATAAATCAATGGATACATTGGAGAGACAGGCCAAAAAATGTATACATTTCTTGCCCTTCAGCTTTATTTCACCCATAAGTGTTTGCCCACATCCTGGAGCAGAAGAAATGGGGTTTTTTCCATTGAATTTCCAACTTTCATATTTCTACAGAAGTTGGCCATCAGCACACAGTTGATATTAACAACCTGACCCAGAATCTGTTAGGAAGAGAAACTCTTTTATGAGAATAACAACTATAATCCATCCAAAAATATCTGCAAACAGAATGAAGTGAACTACAGTCAATATTTTTCTTGAGGATACTGTCTAATACAAACTCCTTTCCAGCCAACTGTCCTTCAAACATACCTGCATTTAATAGGCAATTGCCAGCTTCTTCATCCTACTCCTGTTCAAAATATGCACAGATTCATCACTTCGATTATAACAAAAGACTAAATAACTATGAAGAACCAGACATTTCTTGGCCATAAATGAATAAACTGTGACAGTTTATAAATTCAAGCTGCTGCAAAGTGCAAGTTTACAGTTCTTTCTAAACAACCACATAGAACAGTTACAGGCAAGCTTAAAAAAAAAAAAAGTAGGCAAGAGGGAGAGAAAAAAAATATATAAATTAGTTGGTGTAAAATCGAGTTGCCATTCCTGTGGACCACTGTTTGGCTGGGATACTGTGTGTGTGCAGAGGACCTGAGGGCAAGCTTCTTTTCTATACCTTTCATAACAAGTGTACCTCTCTGCAAAAAGTAGCGTTCTCCACTGTCTAATCTTCAAATCTATCTTGAACAAAACCACTCAGTTTCTTAAGTGCACCCAGAAGTGCTCTGTAGCTTTGTCATAGCATCCTTCTGCTGCCAAAGGAACCTGCACGCCTCCAGCCCATTGGTATGAGAGTACAGTCTTTACTGAACTCACCCTTAAAGCAATCCATACAATAAGGAAGGCTACCACCACCATCCTAAGTTAGAGAATGATGTCTCAGGGAAGTCGTCACCAGGATCTGTCACAGTGCTTGGACAGTTTTTGACCCCTGGATACCTTCTGCTGGACTCCCTACTCCCTCACCTGATGAACTAAAGACCCCTGCATACTAAAAAGCCCCTACCATTCCACTTGGTGGTCTGAAGAACCCACTCTGTGCCACAATGCCCCTGCCACCTCACCCTGTTGTTCTGAAAGACCCCCTGCACAGAAGACCTCCTGGGCTTCATAGACCTGTGTGGGTCCTGCTCTATTAGGGACCCACTGCTCTTGTTATGTCAGTCAGAAGTGCTTTGCCAAGGACGACATCTGGGGAGATGGGGATGATGGAGAAACATTAGTCCAGATCCACAACCAGCATCATGTCCCACACATGAGACAACCGTGTCACTATAACAGCTACCAACTTGTGTTTTCTCCTGCCCAGCTGGCTTCTCCACACACCTCGCACCTCCTCCAGTCTGCACATAACCAGCACCCATTTTTGCTCGATTCATTCCCATTGTCTACCCTCTTGGAGTCCCTCCACTGCTTCCCCAAGTCACCAAACACCCTGTCCAGACCTGTACAACACTCACTAGCCCAATGCCATTTTTTCATTTCCATGACAAATAAAACAAGGTTTAACTTTTCATCAGTCATTTCACCTCAGTCTTTACCCACAGCCAACACTTCCCCATGCTGATGAAGGCTCTCTGTACATATTCACTACATATCCCACCTCTCCAAAATCCCCTCTATCTGAAAGTCATCTTCTAGGGTGTCCATTCTATATGTTCCACTTCCCCTGGGATTTCCTTGTCACAGCCAGGCAAGATTTCTTTTGACAAGATAAAGATTTGTTTCAGAAACTCAAAAATAAACTTGGGTTGAATTTAACTAATCCAGTTTCTTCTATGGAAAAAAAAAATAACTGAAAAGTGATAACTTTATTTTCAAAAGAGCAAACTTGTTTTAAATTTGACCAAAATTTAAAATCAAACAAAAGAAACCTCAAACCTGTTAAATACAGAAATGAATGACTTCCAATCCAAATATTACATCATGCAACCAACCAAATTATTTGAGTTAAGTCCAAATAGTTTTCTGGTTTTCCTTTTTGCAGAAAACTGAACAATTCCCGTCCCAGTGGGACCTGAGCTTTTTTACCATTTATTTATTTCTGACATTTCATGAAGACCATAACCTATCCATCCTGATGGTCTTTGGTAGCTCACCACAGCAAGCAGGACTGAGCTCCTATTTTCCTTCTCCCTGTGTGGATACAAGAGCTGGACACCAAGGCTGGATTCAGCCCAGATAACTGCAGAAACATGGACCACCACTTACCACCCTCAGGTCATCCTGCAGCAGTGGTCAGTTCTGGAGGCAATTCATGGAGCCTGGTTTCTATTCAAGGAGCTAGGAATGATTCAGAACTCTGAATGCATGATGGCCAAAAAATTGCATCCAGGGATCAGTTTTTAAAACCAATATATTCATATTTCAGCAGCAATTTGTCAAAATGCTCAACATAACCATGGATTGAAGGCAGCTGTCACTCTTGGAAATAATAGCTAATTATCTGCTGTGATCATCTGTAATCTCTTATATTATGTCTTAATTGATCTCACACTTGGCAGTTTTGACATCCTCTTTAGCGAGGTGAATATAAATACTGCTGCACTATTCCTAGCTATTGCATCACTGCAGTGATAACAGCCACTCAGGGATGTTTCCCTTTAAACAGAAAGATTCCATGTAATAAACAGATTGCCTGAATTATTTCATGTTTATCATTATGTATTGCTATGATGATATCTTTATTATTATTTACCCTGACATTTTTACTCTTCTCAGAGGTGCACAGTGAAAGGGTGATGCAAGTAGCTACACATTGTAAAACCTAGTTGGATATTAAGGAAGAAGCTGTGACTCCAACATCTGCCCACATCCCAAACATTCAGTGGCTAAAGCCACCAGGTTTGGGCTGCCTTTCTCTGGCAAGCCACCCTCCTGAAGCAGTTGTTCAGTAGAAGTTTGAGGGCTGGATTATTAAAGTAAAAAATGTTCCCATTGGAGATGTTTCAGTGGCCAGATCTGGTGAGAGCTGAGGGAAGGCTCAGACAGAAGGTGAGCTGCAAGCAAAGCCATACCTCATCACACCTGGAGACATGGATACTAGAGAAATTACTTTCTTTTTCCTTAATAAAGCTAAATCATTTATTTCCTGGCCTTTGCACTTTTATTTCAAGCTGTTACGTGTAATTGGTTTTGTTTGTTTGTCCTGTAGGTTTATAGCTGGACGCTTTTGTAATTAAGGGTGTTTTTAACTGATATGTGTATAAAATTGAAGTGGGCAAGTGGAAAAAATAAACAGAAGGAAAGTTTTTAACAGGAGGTATTTGCATTGGCCGTGATGCTCTTCCTCACTAGCTAGAGAGGTTTTAATTAGCACTAAAAATCATAACTAAGTAACTGGAGATGAAAGAGTCCTATTAGGTCACTCTGTCCACTTCCCTGCCAGTTCAGAATTGTGCCCAACAGTGTATTTCCCAGTGTTTTGTCGACTCCAGCACTAAGCCTGTTCATTACATGAATAATATGGTCTTTTGAAGTAGCAGGAGGGGAACTGTTCACAGTCCAGATCCAGGCAGTTCTTACAGTTTATAACAAAAAAGAATGATAAGCGAAGATGCAAGTCAGGGGAGAAACTCATATACAGGGCTCTGCATGGGGGATTTATTCTCATTATTCTTATAGGGGAGCTCACACGTGGCCTTGTAAATAAGAGTGATGAACTAAATGTCATAGCAGGATTGCGGGAAAAGTGTTTAACTGCTTCACTGAAATGATTCTGAAGGGGCCCAAAAGAGGGAGAGAGGAGAAGCTGCAAAGCCGTCTTCACTCAGCTCCTCCTGGTCTGGGTCAGCCCTTGTCCCATGGGAATAGCATGCATAGCTCACTCATGTTTTCAAAACAATCTGAGAATTTAAAAAAAAATTAAAATTTCTAATAAAAAAATGCCTTGAACAGAATACAGCTCTGCTTTGTGCATCCTTATAGCTAAAAATGACAGGCAGTAAACAGCAACAGCAATCTTGATCAAAAGGACATCAGCATGGACCAGAAAAAGCCAATTTCAACCACTAGCCCACAGAAGGACAGTTTTATAGAGACATAATTGTGCATACAAAACTTATTCAGTACTACAGAAGATCATTCCAAGCAGAAAGAAAATGAGAAGCAAAATTGACTGGGTATTCAAAACCAAGAAACAAAAATGTAAATGGCAAATGTTGTTTCTTAAATAGCCAGAAGCATAATGTCATCATTAAGAAAGATAATAACATTGACTAAAAGTTCATCCCGGTGAAGGGAAAGATGAAGTTAGAAATAAAGGAGAACTATATCACAGTAGGGTGAGGAAGAAACAGGGCAATTAATGTAAACTAACAACTGAAGTGTGGAAAATTGATATGGAAGTCTAAAGATATCAGGATAAACTACCCCTAATGATAACAATAAAGGATAATTAGGGAACACATAAATCCCTGCAATATTCTAGAAATAACTCTACTTATTGTCTGAAGTGCAGAAAAATATGCAGGGAGTTGGAATTGTTGGACATCTAGTGCTGACCTATGGATGGAATACACAGTAAAATGCAAAAAAAACCATATTCATGTCACCTGAATATAATAAGAAACATTTGGATCCATCACAGTAAGAAAGATGTTGAATGTCTAGTAAAGATAATAATTTTTATATGAGGAAGTCCATAGAATGCACACCTAAAAGTTCTTAGACCTCTGCTTAAGGAAGTAATTGACCAACTTATATTCAATTTTGATGCTTCTTCAAATGATGGATCCATTCCACTCACTTAAAACACACAATGATGTGCCAAAACCCAGAAAGGGCAGGCCACGTGGCACAAGTAGCCAAAATCTGGGTAGCTGGTTGTTAATCCTGAGCAACATTTACAAGTGGATAATGAGTAATTCGTTCCCCAAAGAATGGGAAGATTGAGGATTTAATTATTGGTAATCAGTACAGTTTCACAGGGAAAAATGCGTTATCATCCTAAGAATGAAGTCAGACTGGTGTTTATTAGGTTAAGTGTCCAGCTGAAGTATATGTCAACTTCTAGGGTGTGTTCAGCTCCCTAAAATTAGCATTATACGCTGTCAGTAAGGACTGCAGTAACTGAACCAAGTGCTGCCTAAATGATTCATCCAAAATTACCTATCAGCAGGCAAATTTTCCATATGGGTGCACCTCATGGAGAGCTCAGCAGTGATCACAGCTAGGCTGGACACTATTCAGATCACTTTTCATCCATGCCTTGGGAGTAATAAAGAATGTTTTTAAGCAGTCGAAAGCAGAGCAGCTTACCTAACAAGGAATATGGAGCAATGTGGCAGTATGAGAGTCCTAAGATTTTTAACCAAATTCTTGCCTCATCAAATGGCTTTAATCCATAACTATGTGATGCTTAGGTCAAGCAGAAGAGTCCCCAAAGGAGAGGAAAGATCCAGCTCTGTAGCATGATGACAGCATTCAGCTGGTCTAAGGGTTCTGATGGTCAGATTGGATGGCTGATGACTTAACACTAGGCTCCAACAGAAGAGGTGTAAAAACAGCAAAACCCACTCAAAAATGTCTTACTTGGGTAACAGGGATAGAGATTCAAGTCCTTGGCTGGGATGGAGGTGCTGAAGGACTCCACCCACTGCAGAACCAGAAACTGTTTTAAACCTCTCACAGGTGAGAATGTACCAAGCAGGAAAAAAAAACTTCTCATAGGTTCAATCACTCAGTTGCTTTACAGATGATAAAATAACATGCTACAGCCTGAGAAAGGCATGTGCCTGGGCTCTGCCCAAAAACGGATGGTGAGAGGATGCTCTCAGCAGGCCTATGTCCAGGTCTAGGATTTAGATTTTTTTCCCTGTATTCTGGCAAGACAGAAACGAGATTTTCTGCAGTTATGTCATCTGTCTGTTCGAAAGGATAGTCGAGTATCTGAGAGAATGCCAGAAGATTTTAAAAGTGTTTCAAAAGGAAATATAAATTGCATTATTGGGAGAAAGTCATAAAGCACAAGCTGTTTACAGTATCTTTTTAACAGCTAGAAAAAGGACTGGGATGTGGCTTGATTACAGGATATATAAGTATTTTCAGGGAGACAGAAAGCCATATACCAAAGGGCTGTGTCACCTGGCAGAAAAAGGCATCAAAAGAACCAGAGTCTGCATTTAGCTTCCAGCCAAATTCAAATAGGAAATAAGGCACAAATTTTAATCACTGGAACAAACTACCAAGGGAGTGTTTGAGTCTCCGTCCCTTCAAATCCAGGTTGGATACGTTTCTGGGTTCTGTGATTATGCCAAGCTCAGACATATTTGGGCTTAGCAGGAGGCTGACTGGGTGAAATTTAACGGCTTGTGATGTACAGGGGGTCAGACTGGATGATCTAATGCTCTCCTCTGGCCTTCAAGTTTGTGAAAGACTTCAGTTAACTAGCAAAGCAAGTGCAAATGCCCCAGTGGTTGCAATATATAGCTCCAAGTGTGTTTGACCAATTTTAATTAATTATTTCTAACCAAATCCTTTCTTAATTGCAAACAGGAAAAAAAAGAAGGTGGAGAGGGAGTTAGTCCTTGACAGTAGTTCACTCAGCTTTAATCCAGAGCAAAATTACATCTAACTCCCCAGAAAAAAAAGGTGTACAAGTCTTTTTAGGGAACCAAAACTAGATTTTACAAGAACAAAAATGGCTTGCGTACTTAAAAGTCCATTCAGTGCTTGGCATAGAGCTATTGCTTTCTACACAGAGTGCAAGCACACTTCAAGGGCACTAGGGATCCGATTACTATCCTGCAAAGTGTAGGGGTTGGCTGAACAACCCCAGAGTAACTCAAATACCAGGGAACCTGGCCTATTCCCTGTCCATAAAATACACAGAAAATGATCCCACTCCCTGACATTTTTTCAGCTGAGACAGCTGCTATAACAACTCAGAGCTTTTCAATCTCTGTACAGAGCTCATGTATAACCTCTTCGAGTTCTCAGCCTGGAACCACTTTCCTTCCAAGCCCATTTCACTGGAGCAACCCAAAGCACTCCAGGAAAAGCTGTTTGATAG
>VWZY01010793.1:83124-95536 GCA_013399075.1 Chloroceryle aenea
GAGCTGAAAGTGGATCAGAAAGAATTACAGCAAAAAACAACATACAGCTTGAATCTGGTCCAAGAGGAACCACAGGGGGCTGGTGCCAGTCATCACTGATGAAAGGGTTTGGATTTGTCAAGGAGAAAGATGCTGTGTAAAAATTGCATTCAAAACCCCTGTGAAATTGCAGTAAGGGGCTGGTCCCTGAGTTTTGCCTGAGCAGTGGCTCCAGGTTTGTGCACTCTGGGACACATACCGAGCCCCTCCTTCATGCCCCACTCATCCATAACTCCTGATAGGGCAACACACCCACAAATCCGACCCAGGCTGCAGGGAAAAGATGTGTTTAGAGAATCGGCTGCTTCAACACTCACTGTGGATTTAACTGTTTAGCAATGTTTTCCAGCCACTTGACTCCCTCCATCACCCAGCCCAGCCAGAGGGCTCAGTGGAAATTTGCTATAACTATGATCTGCCTCAAAATCCAGCCCCTCCATGTGCCTGCTGATGGGCCCCACAGCCCATCCCTGCCCGGGAGAGTACTCAGCAAGAGCTGCTTCGTATCCTTCTCCTAAACCCTGCCAGCCCCTCAGCACCCCTGACACCCACTTCCATAGCATCATGGGATGAGGGGATCAGCAATTTGTAGTACATTCCTCATAACTGCAGTTTGCTTGATTTAAGGGGCTGATGGGGTCCCCTCCAGTATTTGGCATAAGGATGTTACCCTTGGCTATGCTTATACTCGAGGGCAGAAGTTTCCATCAGCAACTTTAAAGCCTTATAATGGAAACAAAGGAGGCAGAGGCAATGTAAAAATCTCCTCCAACGAAATCTGAAGCATTCAGAAAATGAATGCAAAACACAAACCAGCAAACACTCTTCCAGCAAGCCATACACTGTTACTTTTTCACCAAACCAGTAAGTCAATATTCAGAGTCTTATTCTTCCCAGCGGGCTGAAGGAATTAAGAATAGGGCCTGGCATTCTTTTGATGCAATACCTTTTAGTTTAAATGACTGTAAGCAGAGTCTTACGTCACTCAACACACTGGGAATCAAGCAGCAGATTTGCCATTTTTTGGTCATGTTACACTAAAAAATCCTTCAGAACTTCTCACATGACGCTGTGAGGTTCTTCCTCAATGTCATCTTCTACGTGCTGCTGCTCCCAGAGTACTGAGCACTCTGCATTTGCCAAACCCCCCACGAGAAGGTCTGGCAGCACCCCAGGTCAGCTGCTCAGCAGCTCCACACCCTGCTTGTATGTTGGGCAGTGGCTCTTTCAACCCTCTCAGCCCAAAATACACCTCCCTATATTCACCCCAAATTAGGGAAGGACAGACCTGGCACCAGTCCTGTCAATGACAACTGGGGCACCAACCTCAGCCCCACACTCTGCTCTGCCCCTCCACCCTCCAGACCCTGCACTGCTCAGAGTACCCCAGCCTCTGGCTGTCTGGCTTTCCACAGGGATAGATAAATAAATACCCTGCTGTACGCTCTCTTTTACCCCAGGGAAGAGCAGGGACTTTTTCAGAGGCATTCGTGAGTTGCAAATAATTTTTCAGCAGCTGCTGTAGGCCTGCAAAGACACGTGCACCATACCTCTGATTACTGGGAATTTCCCTTTATTTCACTTTCTAAAATGTCACCCTCATAATCTCTCAGGCCACAGGCCTTCCTTTCCTCAGAACACCATCGCCCCCAAGGTTTGAGGGTTGAAAGTTTAAACTCCTGCTGTGCTCACCTGAACAGGTTCTTGGGCACCTTCACACCAGGCCCAGGCCTGCTCAGTCCAGGTTTTGTACCACATGCAAATGTAACTCCCAGATTCAGGAGGATTTTGTTGGCTTATTGGGTTGCAGCCATGATGAGAACCAAGCTCCCTGTGGAAAAGAAGCAGTGTTCCTTGGGACACAAGACCCATAGCTGTCCCACGCTGTGGGCTAAGGAACCTGCAACGCAGCTCCAGCAACGTGAGAGATAAATCTGGCCTTGAAGCATGACTTCATTTCTTGCTGCTTTTTTTTCTAGCTGACTTGCAGCGTCACCATTGGCATAAACAGCCCTGACTTCTCCATCAGCTATTTCCTTCTTCACTTCCTCCTGCACCAAGTGTGTGTTTTTCACATTTGTATAGTACTTGCAAGCTCAGAAAAGCTCATCTGACTGTGACTGAAACTCTGGCACATAGCTTGCTTTTTTTTTTTCCCTTTTTACTGAACTAATTTTTGCGTGATATGCTGCCAACTTCTCTTTCCCCCTTTCCTTCTATATAAACAATATTCCTCTTCCAGATATTTCTTACACATTTGATAAAACGTGTTGCATACATAAGATGACTTTGGCTCAATTTTGTAAAGATTTGGCATAACGTAATATACTAACTCAACTTTGATTCCCTAAAAAAATAGATGTCATTAAGAGCTGTATATACTTCTGATTTTAGCATACAGCCGTGATTGACTGTCTCAGTTGTAAGTGATGAAGGCACGGCCAAATATAAATAAAAGCTGTACACTACCTTTCAAAGACATGCTCTTTATTTATTTTAAAGGAATGGATTAGGTTCTAAAGTTTTCAGGAGGTGTTGCTTTACCAGTGGCCCTTCTGCAAGTACAGCGGTGTTAACCTTAGTTCCTTGGCCAGATTCCAATGTGGTTAATTATATTCTGCACACTGTGAAATTCCCACATAATTTTCAATTAAGGAAGTTATTTGCCACTTCTCCCACTCCTTGAAAATTGCTGGTAAGATCTGCTGCATACAAAATGGCTGCAGTGCTCCATTCCAGCGGTGACTGCGTGGTAGCCAACACTCATAGGCAAAGATGACTTTGGATGTAAAAGAAGTTTAGTCTTTTATTCTAAAGAAGAAATTCTTTGGCCTTGTGCTTCACAGGCCAAAAAAAAAGGAAGGACAGAGGCTGGAAATGTACAAAGATGCATGAACCTCACCTTGTTAGGACAATTTAGATCCGACCTCCACCCAAACTTTAACTTCAATAGTGAATTAAAAGATACTTACTTGTTGTTGAACCCTAGAGAGAGTGACAGAAGGATTACATCTGGCTCTTAAGGTCTCCCCAGGAAAAGGAAAAATTCAAGCTAACATTCACACCACCCTTTCAAGGACCTCCCCAGGCTGGGTGGCCTCTGGCAGTGAACTTTCCTGGCGAGCACACTGCTTGCTGGCCGAGATATCCTCAGACACAGCCAGAGTTGCTTTGCCCTTGTCTCACTGCATGCACACAGTGTCCCAGCAGGCTCTGGTCTTGTTTTCCAGCCCATCTGCCACCCCAGGACATTGTTGTTGTTCATGAGGACTGGGGAAGGAGACTGTTTATGGGACTGTGACTCCATGTCAATGGCTTGAATTTCATGCCAGATACTCAACACGATGCCTGGTTTAGCTGATGAAGAGCCTTTTCCAATACAATCAGGTCGACCATCCCACACCCATTATGGCCTTGTACCTTCAGTACCGTCACGCTCCACTCAGCTAGCAGAGAGAATGCTGCCAGGATCACTGAGTACTTCAGCATTCCCAGACCACACCAAAAACGGAAAAGTCCTTCCAAGTGAGAGCGGGGGTAATGACACATGCTGGAGTGCTCTTGGCCAAACCAAAACTGACCTTGGCCACAGGCTCAGCAAACATGTGTCCTGCGGGGACAGGGTTATGTCTGAAGTCACTTTCCTACATCATCACATTCTCCCAAGTCCCTATCTACAATGGCTTGTTCCTTTCCACCTCTTCCAGGCCTTAAGACACTTCAGTCTTCATCCTTCCCTTCCAGCCCTTCCAAGTCTTACTCACTCCCTTAGTATTAAATTAACAAATATTAGAGAACACTCACCAGCTCTTCTTTCCCTGTTTTTCTTCATATTTTCTATACCTCTATGTTACCACTACAAATTATCACGTTCAGTGTGTCTGCTAATTGCTGTATTTCCCTGTCCCTTCTTATCAGACACATAACCTTTGGTGAAGAAAAGAAAAAATTAAGAGAGAGAAAAATCTTTGCTCTCTCCTGTAACATTTTTTCCAGCCCTGTCTGAAGTTTCTGTATATTGGGGTAGCTGTTCCAGCAAACTTATGTGACACAGACATGGTACTCTGTATACCGGGGAAGACTGCACTGCCTAGGGGTCTGTACCAAACACATGACACTCCTATCTGTGCCCATTGTACATACAAATGCATAGGTACATGTCAAGTCTTCTGTATTGCAACAAAACCTCAAAACTGCCACGCTGCCAAAGTCTTCTCCTGCAAGATAGCTTATGAGAAGATCCCTTACCTACTCACTTTTGCCCAAAGGTCACACCTAACCACGCTCCCCCACCAGGTACACTCCAGACAAAGTCTTCTTGCCTCCCAACTATTGTACTCTCACGTTTCAACTCTACTTCAACAAGACTCATTATTTCAAAGATTTTAAACAGGTAAATTGAATTATCTTTAGGACGAGCTGACAAAAGCCATCATCTTAGTGAGAGAAGAGTGGTGGAATGGTCTAAGCTGGATTTTTTTTTCTACTGACAATGCCCTTGTCATCTCTTTTATTAAAATGTTCTCAGGAGTAGCCTATTCTATGTCTTTGTCAACATAAGGAAGGTCTCGCAAGGCATTACGTTATATTATGGATTGCTAAAATTGAGGTTGGCTATGCCAAAAGTACTTATCCAAATACAGTCACTCTTTTGAAAGCCAAATTGTTCAATAATGGCCTACATCTGTCAAACAGGGGCACTACCACTGACCAAGTGATAAATTTAATCCATGAGAAAGCTCAGAGCACATAAACTATATTGTTCCCTATCCAACTAAGCTAGAGAGTAGTTAACTCACTGTGAAGCTGTTATTTTATAACATCTGAAAAAAATGTTCATAATAAGGATTCTGTGGAGGCTGTTTTAGAAGTGGGTATAATATGGGATTGCCTGTGGTAGTGACACCCTGGGAACAGCCCCTTGTAAACCATTCATAAACAACATGGAGAGGGGGAGCTCTGTGTGTGGTCTTGACTTGATCTTGCAACTTTGAGAGCTGAACAGCTCAAGGTGGATCCATTTCATAATCGCCTTATTTGTTTTGAAATCTCTCAGCATCCTTCAGATGACCTTCGTAGAAGTATGAGGCAAGAATTTTAATTATTATTGTACATAAATCTAATGCTTATCACAGAGAGGCCCTCAATCTCTGCTGGAACCTCTATGCATTACTGCAATAAAAACAAAGTAATACTCCCACTAATTACAAAACGAGTACTTAATCTCTCCATCAGTAAGTCTGATGTTACCAGCATGGCCCATAGACCTAGCTCTGGTAAATGGCAGACAATAAATTCTACAAATGCTACGTGACAGACATCTATTTTGAAGATCCCTCTCATCTCCTTGACTTCCCATAAGTTTCTCAAAATAACTTGGTAAACAACCTGCTAAAGATGATGGCAGAGGCACTGCTAAAATTGGTCCCTACTTGTCCACACAAGCCCGGAGATTCCAAGACTTCAGCAGTCTGAGCATTTTGTGGCCATGCCAGGCATATGAAGTGACATATATTGCAGTTTCATGGCTAACCTGAGTTACTGGTGGCATTCCAATCACTCTGGCTTGTAATTTTGAAAAGGTCATCTCAAAGGCCACCACTGGAGACACGGGAAAAGACAGCACTCTGATTTTATACCGCTTGCACTGCAGAAAGTCCCAGCATGAAGGTAATAACAGATAGCTGTGGATCCAAAACTTTCGAAGAGTTTACTGGTAAAAGCAACCCCAAGAATGTGAGTTCTCAAACTATTCCCTTCACCAAAATCCTAATTAATATAACAGTATAAGGAATAGCAACGCTTTACATCAGAAGGGGGAATATTTTGAATGAGCTCTTCATAGCTCTGAAAAACTCTGCCTACCACTTCACAGAACAGACAAGAAGGTGTTGATCTTGCCAGAGGGAGATAAAATTTTATTTCAAAACTTGTTTAAAAAAATGCTATCAACAGTATATGAAGAGGGGGGAGAAAGAAGAACAGAGATTAACCAAAGGAATAGTATGTGGGCCTTGACACAGCTGCTAAAAATACAAATGAAATACCTTCACAGAGATGTAAGACTTCTTAAAGATCTGAATGAAGACAGAAATAAGAATTATTTCCTCAATGGACAGCATCTGCAATCTAATCCTTATCTTTTTACTGCCAAATCAATAAAGTCAACTAAGGAAAAAAGAAAACAAAACTGTGGCAATTGTGTCAATTGTTTCTTGTGCAGCAAGATTTGACATCATCCGATGGGAGGTTAATTAATAGTTAACTTGGGCAGCATGATTACCTAGTGGAACCATGTTGGTAAACCTCTGT
Organism: Chloroceryle aenea; assembly: GCA_013399075.1. Classification (NCBI taxonomy): domain Eukaryota; kingdom Metazoa; phylum Chordata; class Aves; order Coraciiformes; family Cerylidae; genus Chloroceryle; species Chloroceryle aenea. The sequence goes on from VWZY01010793.1 coordinate 89,476, forward strand.
CTGAAACTAACTTGTAACCTGCAAAGAATTTGCTCACATCTGTCTCTGGCTCATGTTGGAGACAGGACTTTAATGGCTACTGACTCCTGCAGGTATTTAGATAAGTGTTCTGGGTTCCTGCCTCATGAAAACAGACCCTTGTCTTCTCCTCGCATGCAATCATTGAGGAATATCACCTGGAGATAAGAGTAACGTCCTGCTGGTATGGAAGTATCTGGACAGCAGCAGCCTGATCGGCTCCAGTCCAACACACACAGATACCAGTGCAGGCACATGATGTACAACCAGCAAGGAGAGCATGGAATTCTCCTCATTGTTATCTAAACATCAGCTACTTAAACACAACATTAACTAAAAGGAAGAGCAAATCAGTCTGTCCTGAGGTCTACGGACGACGATGGTCAGGTCAGAACATGAATTGTATTTTCTCAGTTGGAGCTCTTCTACTTAACTGGCGTGTTGCTTCACGTGTGTATGATATGGAAGAGATGTCCTCAGCCCAAGCCCGTATTGCCTGGACTTCTCCATATTGTTACGTTAAACCTGTGATTGTTGCCCTGGAGTGCAAGGACAGGTGCACTGAGAACTTGCTGGGCGAGCTGCTGTGGTTGTATGTTGGTAATGCAGGGTTTACGACCCACATCTCTCCCTCTTTCAAGTTTCAGTTAATGTTTGTACAATCTCTCACAGAAAAGAGGTTACTTTGCTTCTGAAAACTAGCTAATAAGTTACTACCTATAACTTCGACAGTTAAAGTCCACTTCTAAGAACCCAACAGTTAGCAGACCTACCAAAAAGCACAAAAGGTCTCCATTTGTGCCTGTATGACTAAGCTAAGCAGTGCCTGGAAAGAGTTCTGAGCCACAGAAAAAGGGATCATCCCTCCTTTCATGCTGCTGGAGTGGCCCAATTACTGCACAGTCTGGGCATGTGCCAGCTAAAGTGTCCCCCAAGAGTTTCCAGGCATTGTCTGGGAGTCAGCGGATGTCCAGGAGTGGGTGTTCTGCATTCACCCACCCTGTTCTGAGTGATGAAGTCCTTTGCCCACCCAGGCACTGGCTGCTTGGCCTCATGGGTGTCAGACCCAAGCGTGTTAGTACATGCAGCCTCAACTCCCAGAAGGAAAAGCTGGCTTAAAGCTGTCAGAAGATACAGAAAGAACAGATCTGCTTAGTACTTGATGATGAAAAAACAAAGCAAAACAAAACAAAAAGTTAAACCAAACAATTTCAAAGCTAAAAAAGAGAAATTCACTGAGGACAGAAATGTGTTTTCATTGAAATGCTACTGGATGAGTTTTATACAGGAAAATGTAATAATTATTTTTACCTTGACTTCAAGAGGAATTTTAATTTCCTTTTTTTTTTAGATTACAGTGGATTTTTGCTTTCACTTTCCTCATTTCTTTCTACCTTTTTCAGATGAAAAAAAAGCAGCAGGGAACTGGAATGAAAAGAAGGGGAGCTCTTTGGGGTTCTGCTCTCACTTGTTTTGTATCTGTTCAGAAGACAGCAAGGAAGAACAAAACACGTCTCCTGCAAAAGAAGAAACTGCCACAAAACCTACCTAACTGCTCCAAAGAAGATGGGAAATGAGAAAGAGAAGTGCTGAAAAAAAAACAGAGCAACCTTATAATAGACAGAGGGCCTGGGCAGAGAGAGGTAAGGCATTGGAAGCAAGGTTTCATGTAACGGTTGACTGGAGATGAAATCCATCTGGAACTGACCAGCTGCTTTGAGTGTTTGCTCAAGCTGTACCAACATGACTCAAACAATGAGTCTTCTGCTGGTCCTGGTCCAATCTCAATTCTTTAGCTCAGTCTGCACACTCTGGACGTCTGCATCTTTAACAAAAAAATAATCATCAAGGTGAAAAGAAGGGTTTAATTGGGCATATGGTACCCTCAAATAGGAAGGATGGAGACAGAGCCCTCTTTCTGTAGCAAGGAATTTTGTTTAATTTCGTACTTGGGGAAAAGAGACAAGTGCTGTGTAGCATAAACACAGAGGAAAGAGTGTGATATTGGTCAGTGTAACAGGGAGAGAAGAAAATCCAGAAAGCCAAGAAAAGAAGGGCATCAGTGATTAATATTAATCAAATCAATTAAGATCCATTGAATCAGCAAAGTCACGTTTGAGATTTATTTAATTTGCAAACTAAATCCTGCCATGATCAGAGGTGATTCAGGCTACATACAGACGTTTTACTAGGGAAATTAGAAGTACTAAACACAATCTAGGGTCAAATCCTGTCTATTTGCATTTCTAATGAAAGAAGATGCAATATAATATGCCAGTGGCAGAACCTGGTCCTCTGATAGAACTCCAGCTCACATTTATCCTGATCATGCTCTCAAATAATTTGGTATTACAGTAAATGGACAAATTCAAGGGTAATTCACTTTGAAAAGAATTTCTTGTAATGTAATGATAACCATAAAGTTCCCCAGTGTTTCACAAAGTCTAAAATAGTCTCCATTTCTCATGTTCAAGTCCATCTCAGTATTTAGCACAGCAGTATTGCCATGCAAACACTTGCACAGTGGCATTAAGAGCCATTGGCCTGAAAAAAAAAGCCATGGAGACAGTGAGAATCTGAGACATTGCTAAGCATTTTGCCATTTGTGTCTGGTCGTGCTTAAATGACCATTACCCATCCTCTGTTCCAGTTACTCAACTGGAATCACCAACTGAGACTGAAATCCTGGTCACTGTGTGTTCTGGGTCTTGAGAGAATAGAGGATTTCATACCCCATTGCATTCTGTAAACAACAATTTGTTGCATACAAAAATATTATTTATCTTGACGTAGATTTCAAAATGTTAGAGAGCCAGGAATAATTAAGGTTCAATAACATATTCAATAATTTTAAACCATTTTTTTTTTCTGTTTTATTATAGACAAGAAAAGCAATGGTCATTATGTCCTAATTTGTAAACTCTTTATTCGATGGTTGAGACTGGAAATTATTTTAGTGTTGTTTGTCCTGTCAAAGGCTTTGGAATGGTCTGAAGTCTACAGAGCTACATCTGTTGCTACTTATCTTGGGGTTTTTTTCCTTATTTCTAACATAGTTTATAAAATGAAGAAAAATCTTAAACACTGCAATTAGTATTTAATAGGGGCACTTTTTCCTCCTAAGAAAAATTAATTAAGCCTTTCTTTGAACTTCCAAAAAGAATGGGCATCTTGTAACACACAAACCCAAAATGTTCTTCAGTTTTCCATCTTGCTTGTGGATGCAAATTCTTGTGGATGCTCAAGCTCTGGAGTGGGCTAACATCAGGAAAGCTAAACTTGAAGACGGCATTGCTGTCCTTTGAGCATTCTTACATCACAGAGCCAACTGAACATCTTCCCAAGAGCACCCATCACTGCAATAACTGCTTCCCCCATCCACTCCTCACAGGAAACAACCCAAACCCACCACCTGGCTTCATTCCGTTGCAGTTTTAAGCACAGAGCTGGAAAACCACTGTCTGTCTCTCACCCCACAGTCGCCAGCAATCCACAATTATTAACATGGTTTTCCTCTCACAACACCTTAGTGAGAAAGGAAAATTTCATACCTGCTGTAGTGGAAACGGAGCCAAGAATTGAAACCAGGTTTGCTGAATACCATCTTAATACCCTGCCCTGTCTGCTATTTGTCAGCTTTGACGGCATACCCACTGCTGTGCCAAAGCCCAGGCTAAAGAAAAGCCCTCTCTTTCCATCTTCCTCCCCTGCAGGACAGACACAAAAAAGGGCAACCCACCATCTGTGCTTTTGACTGCTCCACGGGTCTGGCAGAAGGGGTGGGATTTTAGCATCCAGTTAAATAAGAGGTGGTAGTCTTGCAAAAAAAAAATTAAAATTAAAAAAAAAAAATGTTGGAAATGACTCTGTTCCTAAGGAACAACCTAAAAAGAGGCAGAGACAGAGCACAAAGCAGGTAATGAAGAGACTGACAAGACTGGCACCAGCAGCTGGACTGGAGAGTTATAGGGGATGGATGGAGAAGAGCTTAACACCCAGTATTTAAAGAACACATACCCTTGGAATAAAAGTGATTATTTAACAGTCACAGACATAGGCAGGAGATATATATTAAGGAGTTATATGGAAACATCACATGAAGGGAGTCAGGGATAAAGAAAGCACAAGTAGAGGCATCCCAAACCTTATCCTCCTTCCACATGGAAAAAACTGGGCTATACAGAAAGAAGAGTGTCAACTTGGGCAAGTGAGATACAAATTGAGACCTTTCTCTCCAGTGTCTCTGCCTCAGGTTTCTAAGATTTTGGGGAAAAATTCCTCTTTGATATTCCAGCCCTAGAGAACTATGGAGCTGTGCTTTCATCCTGTCTTTGTGACACTCCTCTAAAATGTGTTAGAGTGCAGACAAATTTTAAAGTATTCTGCAGGAATTTTCATACAGCTCACATATTTGTTGTCTTTAAAAACCAGTAGGGATCTAGCCTCCTTGTGAAATCTAAAAGCCAGTCTTTACTGCAATTACAGAACAAGACCAATTCATTTTCCCCCTTCTAAAAATACAAATGCAATTTAAAAAAAAATGAAAGTTCACTACAACTGGAAAAAATATACTGTGGTAGTGTTTTGTGGGAACATCTCCTCTGACTCCTTCCTCTTCTGCAGTCCCAATTTCCTTATTATGCTGCATTTCCCATACACCACAGTGTTTACACTTAAGGATAGGAAAAGGAAATCCCCTATGGTCCATCACACTCCCTGGATGGTCGCATCCAGAGGGTAGTGGTCAATGGCTCAAAGTTCAGATGGAGAGCAGTGACAAGTGGTGTCCTTCAGGGGTCTGTTTAATTGATGATAGCAAGTGCACCATCAGGAATTTTGCATATGAGACCAAGCTGAGTGCTGCTGTTGATACACCAGAGGGATGGGATGTCATCCAGAGGGACCTGGACAAGCTGGAGAATTGGACCCAAGTGAACCTCGTGAGGTTCAACAAGACCAAGTGCAGGGTCCTGCACCTGGGTGGGAAAAAACCTCACTATCAACACAGGCTGGGGGAGGAGGTGATAGAGAGCAGCCCTGCAGAAAAGAACTGGGGGGTTCTGGTGGACGAGAAGCTGGACATGAGCCAACAGTGTGCACGTGCAGTCCAGAAGGTCAATCACCAAAAGAAGCGTGGCCAGCAGATCAAGAGAGGTGATTCTGCCACTACTCTGCTCTGGTCAGACCTCACCTGGAGTTCTGGGCCAACAAGAAAGTTGAGGGACTGTTTACAAGGGAAGGTAGTGATAGGACAAGGGGGAATGGTTTAAAACTGGAGAAGGGTAGATTTAGTTTGGACATTAGGAAGAAGTTCTTTACTATGAGGCTGGTGGAACACTAGAATAGGTTACCCAGGGAGATGGTGGAGGGCCCATCCCTGGAGACATTCAAAGTCAGGCTGGATGGGGCTCTGAGCAACCTGCTCTAGCTGAGGATGCCCCTGCTCACTGGCGGGGCACTGGACCAGATGACCTTTAGAGGTCCCTTCCAACCCTTTGACTCTATGATGCAGGCAGGAGTTCTTCCTACTATTTTAAACTTTGATGGAACTAATTCAGAATATAATGAACAAAAGAAAAAAAAGAAACTTTAGTACAGCTAACCCAAAGTACAGCAGTACTATTTTTACCTGAAACTATTTCAGTCCTCCTCAATGCACATTGGCCTTCTAACAAAATAATACCAAATAGGAAGCACATATAGAAAAGTGATGTTTTCAAAGGAATGATTTCACTGAAATACCAACATTCTGGCAGTGGTTGTCGTTGTAAAATGTCAACCAGCATTGGTAAGTATTCCGATTTTAGCATTAGTAGCAGCTGAAGATATGTGAGAGAAATCAAGCCCAACACTAGCAAACCACTCGAGCTGTCCACAGCAACATTTTGTATGAGTTATTATACTAATGAGCAATTTAGTGATTACAATATGAGAAGTGAGCACAATTCAATTTCCTTTTAATTTTGCTTTTGCACATTTTAATTAACTTTTACAATTCTNTCATCCACATATTCATTGTCACAGCCTTGAAATCCCTTTTTTT
>VWZY01010794.1:89021-103287 GCA_013399075.1 Chloroceryle aenea
TTTCTGATTGATATGGACCACTGGGCAAACAGAAGACATGGGTATCTGTAGGAGAGTCAATAGGTAACCCTGTCTGGAGCGATTTTCCAGGCCAGTCATAGAATTACATTTTTGTATTCTCGGGTTCCTGTTGCTGTCCTCTGTATTATTTGAAAAAAAAAAAAAAAAGAAAGAAAGTCACCAGAACCTGCAATTGTCTTTTCAGAGTTTTGTAGTGGTCCATTAGAACATAGATATATTTTGATCAATTTATATCAATTTCACTTTTTTACCTTTATCAAGGTCATAATCTATTTAAAAGACAAAAATTCTTCAGGGCTGCCGATCAGAAAGCACTGAAATGATTATTTTGAGATGAACAGGGAGTTTTTAACTTGTTTGAAGTTAAAAAAAAATATTGCTGGGAAGTAAATAATGTCATGAAGTTAATAAAGTTAAATAATTAACAACTGAATTGAAAAGACTGCCCATACTCCCTTACAATTAACTTTCTGTCGCATCTAACAAGATGTAGTTTGAAAATAAGGGAGCGTGAGATAAAGTTCTGAGATGAAGAATGCTTAAGACACAGCAAGAAAGTCCCTTGACTAGAGAATGTGACAATGTGTCTCAAATGGAGATACTCCCTGCTACAGCTTAATCTTGCATCTGCTAGTTACACCAAATCTAAATTTCATTACCTTCCCTCACACACAGTTCCTCAATTTATCCATTACTTGAGTTTAATGCTCTAGTTTTCATCGTGGGAATTATGAAAGAAGAGGAATGAAGTTTTGTTGAGAAAGAAAATGAAATATATTAATTTAAACTGTTATTTTTCTCTTTGAGATAATAAATTGGCAATCAAATGTACTGAGTGTAGTTATTCTGATTTCTTAATAACATTACAGGTTATGTAAAGCCTCAAAAGAATGTGTCAGAGTACATTTTAAAGGACTCTGGGAGTCTAAGTATATTGAAATTGTAATGATTTTCTATTTCATAAATGTTGAACACAATAATGAGGGGTAAAAGACTTTATTCAGCTGTATAAAAATATCGTTTCTTGGATGTAAGATTTCTTGCTAAACATGTTAATAAGTTCTCATAAAAAATCTAACAATGCTTTCTGGTGTCAAAGCAGGAACAGAAACCAAGAAATACAATTACATTATACATTATACTGGATAAGATTTTAGAAGATTATTTTACTTTTTTTTTAAAGTAATGTCATAGACAGCACATGGTAACCAGCAATTGAAATACAGAGATGGAGGCATTGGCAGAGAAGGTGAAAAAAAAATTAATTAAAAAACACAGGCAATCTCATGGCGAAGACAGCAAATAAATAAATAAAGTACAAAGATGTAAAAAAACAAAGAAAACAAAAAAAAAACACAAACAAACAAAACCTAACAAACAACAACAACAACCAAACAAAAAGATGGGAGCAATAATCCTTGTTCCAATAGGGAGACAGTGAGTCCATAGTAGTATTTCTAATGATTCTTATAGGAGTTAAATCAAGTTAATTGAGAGAGTAATTTAACCAAAAGAGATTAAATTTATTACTAAAAAAGAGTGGTTTATCCTTTGTACTAGGACTAGAGAAGCAAAGAAAAAGTGAGAGCATAACTATAGACATTATTAAATTAGATATGGATTTTACAGTGGAGGATCTGCAGTATGAGGAAAAAGCAAAATAATAAAGAGGAAAGGAAGAATGACATGGGAATGGAATTGATGAAATGTGTATAGTTAGGGAAAAAAAAGCCAAAAGAAAATCAGACTTCAAAATGTGTGCAACCTTTAACCTATTCTTCTATTTAGTTTTATCAGAGATATAATTTGTTAAAATTTGATCAGGTCTGTCATAGCCCAAAGCTCCAATAAAAGTTACCAGCAATAATTCCATCATGAACTAACACACTGACTGAGGTTGTATCCTGGCTATGGAAACAATATCTTTACCACTAATGCCAGATTTGTTCCTGAGGACACCTGTTAATTGCACATTCATTATTCTGGAGTATTGATTGTTCTATTCTATAAGCACAGGAGAAGAAATCAAGATCAACTGAGGTCTTACCTAGCTCTGGTAACAGGTAATGAGGCTTGTCTTTTCAGTGTTGTGTGACTGTTGCAGTCATTTCTATGTGCAGAAATATAGTATACTCACTATGGTGTGTCTCTGCACAGTCTGGAAAACAGAAAAAAAGCATGCCATAAAAGAATCTTGATCTACGTACAAGAATTCATTTGCAGCTAGAAAACATTGATCAAAGCTTCTTATCACCGAGAAGATATTAACTCTTTCTTATTCACATTAAACATCGTGTAGGAAACTAAAAATGCTGAGGGGTCCTACTCAGCCAGAGCCTACTCTGAAGGACACATAATGCCACTTGACAGAAACACAGTCCTTGGGACATCTCTTCACAACTCCTGAGAAAAATGCCAGTTCACATTACCACCACACAACTTTTGACACCTCTCATATGGTAAGAAATGGTAAGTTCAAGCAGTTGTTTCTATACAAAGAGATTTATTTCTAACAAACATACTTTTTACAATTTTGTTTGCAGACACACATCCAAGACCACCCTATTTTATCAATAGAGGAAATATCATGAACATCTTATCATGAACATGATGCCCTTATATGGAGGTAGTTACCCTTTCTTTGAGCTGTATAGATGTCAAATTACAATTTTCTCTCATTGTAACACACAGTCTCCTCTCATTCCATGTTGGTAGATGCATTGAAATGATGAATATGCATTATCATGTATAAATTCTTATGTTTGTTGGTTAATAAAAGTTAGTGCATAATGGCCATAATCTATGCGAGAAACTCAGGAGCTGCTGCACAAGAGTAACAATTTAAAACACAAAAAGACAATCCAACAATGTAAAAGAAATGAATAAGATTTTAAAATAACCTAAAGAATAAGTTTAGGGGAATTCTTGTAAAGTTAGGACAATTGAGAATTTTTACACAATCAAAATGTTGTCGTTAATGTCACAGGTGTATTTCAGTCATACAGATTAAGCCTTGCTGTAATTCTGTTCAAGGCAATAAAATGACAACAGGTATTAGTTTGCCTCATTATGGTCTCTATTGTGATCATCTGAGACCCTACATTTAATTTGTAATAAATGAAATTTTAATAAGTAGATGGTGAAAAACAAATGCTATGGCATTTCTAGGCTATCTTGAGAACTTAAAAATCAAAAGAAATATGTTCTTTTCATTTGATATTTCATACTTAGGAGTGGAAAAAGAGTGAATGAGTGGTTATGGATAATCATTGTCGATCTTGCTCTTTAGATTTGATGAACTGATCTAGAAATTTGCTCAATATTTTGGAATGAATAAGGGTTTTATATACTTCATATTCTTCAGGTTCTTTTTTCTTTTCAGCAATATGTCCTATAGACACACACATGATGAATACTACAGCTAGGAAGAAGAAAAAGAACATTTAAATGGAAGGGATCCATTCTGCAGAAAAATATCTAAAGTTCAAAGTGGATATTGAATAAAATTTAGAAAGTCAGAAATATGACATTTTGACATAAAAAGCAAATGCTTTACTGGTACATTGAAAAGTAATGTTTTATACAGAAAGCTGGATTATTCCTCTCAGCTCAATTCTGTTTTAATCTGAGTTGGAGCATTTATCTTTGAAAACTCCATAATAGGAAAGATGCATACAAATTAAAGATAATCCTTACAACAGTGATAACAATACTAAAAGACTTGACTGTATAATATATAGGGGGAAGATGAAGGGACTGGCTTTGTTTGATATAGAAGAGAGAAAACTGTCAGGTGGGGGGATAATTATCAGGTTTTTCTGTAGCTCTTAGTTATTATAAGAAAAGCATAAATAGCATGATTTCGTTGGTCTTTGTTTTTTTTGTGTGTTTTGTTTGTTTTGTTTGTTGTTGGTTTGGTTTTTTTTTGTTTTTTTTTTTCTTTTAATAGAGATTTTTAAAAATGAATTGGACATTCCTTCAGAAAACTTCTGGAAATTATTTCTAAAAGTTCAGTGTTAGCATTTCTTTCATTCAAAAGAGAAGATTTCAGCATAACTTTACTTAATGAGACTACATTTCCGTTATTAAAAAAGCATATGAAAATAAGAGATGAAGACCTAAACTTGATTCAAAGGCTGAGCTAAAATGGAAAAAATATATATTTAATGGAAATTTCAGAAGTCTTTACACACACATTTTTCTGGAAAGCAGATCTGATAGACTTTAGTATTAAATAATTATAAATGAAATTATATATAAGGTTAAGTGCCTAAATTCTAGTGCCTAACTTTAGTTTTCTTAAGAATAACATTAGAAAACACAAAAACCTGATAACTGTGAGTAAATCACAGGTTTATCCCTTGTAATCCTTTATTTATGATAATGCTGTATGACCATGATTGTTTTATTTTACTGATACCCCATCTTCTGATGACTTCCCCTCCACTGCAACTCCTTAACATCTGCAGTACAGTCTCATTAGACATCACAAAATATGCAGACATAGGAATAATGATTTCCCTTGATATGACCTTTCTAAAGTACAGCACATAGCCTCCATTGCTCTAAGAGTGCACTACCTTCAAGTTTGGCTTTCTGTCTACAAGGACCCTTGGTCCTGCAATACAGAGCTGCTCTTTTACTCATCATTGCTGAGATCCATGATGATTGTCAGCTTGTCCATGGGATTTTTAAGTTTAGTCATGATTAAAGGAGAAGATATTTTATTAAATATCAAATACTAATAACAAGGACTGAAAGAACGTGGGGTACAGCATGAAGCTGAACCTTGCAACTGATCTACTGATGTTCTTCACTATCTCCTGTTTGGTTCTTTTCTGCTCAGAATTCTTCTGTTCGTGAAGATATCTGTCTCTGTATCTAATTTAGTCATGTGCATGCCAGGCAGGACCAATATGTACTCCTTAAGGGACCTATTCAAATTCTGTTTTATATTTTTTTCTGTATGTGCATTTCTTTGCGGACCCATACCTTTGAGATTTTGGATCAAGGAATAACATCTGAATCACTGATGAGTTAGAACAGTCTATTATCAATAATTTAATTCATGCTATGTTTGATCCCTTAAATCTAGCTATAAAAAGATATACAAAAAAACTTCCTTCCCAGATAACAAATTATCATCTCACTATAAAAGAACAGGATGCCTGAAGTTCAAAGGAGCATCCAAGATTATACTTTAATTGTACAGGCATCATGACTTGCCTAGAATGAAAAGCAGAGCTGACTACACTCCGAGTTACAATTTCCCAATTTCCTGACAATCCATCAACTGGGATTAGTCAACTCACAGCAGTGTAAAGATTGTCTGCTAGGAAATATATTTTATGAGAGATGAGATTCTCTAAGAATGAAGTTGTCAGGAAAAAATCTAATATATGACAGCTTTTTCTGGAATAGGTAACCTTCAAGCCATCAGAGATTCTCATTCAAGAGACATTTTCTTATTAGAAATCCTGTCCTAACAGTAGAGTGACTGTTTTTTTTCTCTTGTCACAAAAATATTTACAGTTGTTTTTCTAGAATCAGTACTTCCAAGATGAAGAACATGATCTAAGCAGTAACTCCCCATCATAATTCATAATAGATGTTAGTCCAATTTTGATTGTAGATTCTTTCTGTTATTAGGGAAGTATGGTTTAAATAGTGACACATTGTGATATACTGAGCTCAAAAGTGGGAGGTTAATCTTGAACTAGATTTCTTCAGGATCACAGAAATACTGCACCAGTTCTTGAGATTCTTTAGGCTTCAGACAGCACATGGAATGGAGGTTTTTGATACTCATGCTTCTCACATTCTGTAGCTGTCTATCTGTACAGCAATTTCTATGATTTCTGTCAAATTTCATACTGTTTCATCATCTGCCCAGCTGCTGTTATAATCTACCAAGTGTTTAAGTCAAGAAACAAGTGAAGGATGACATGCCTTTGGTTAATTTCAAAGTGCTTCTGTCTTCTTAGAGCAACAGAAGTAGTATATGATAGCAAAGAATTCCTGGAGCTGAGAACCTTTACAAACCATAACTCCAACTATTCCTTAAGACAGCACTGTAAGTGCCTGCTAAAGTGAGGGTAGCTCTGAAATTTCACTGAATTTAGTGGGTGAAGGACCAAGACAATAAAGTGCATTGCACAGAGTGGTTTGCCACTTTCTACACTGTATGAGTTTCTTGTCTTACTTTCTTTTGTTACACCACTTTGTAGTGTCTCTTTCCCTTCTCAGCATACTGAATGATTTTTTTTCCACAAAATCAATTGCTTACCTCCAATTTAAATATTAAAGCAATCCCCAGGAGAAAAAAAAAAAAAAAGAAAGAAAAAGAGAAGTACTTGCACTTGTCATTCTTGCTTCAATACTCCAATAATAAACAAACAAAGAAAAGAATACAAACAAACAAACAAACCAAAACCCCAACAACTTGAAAATGTCCCTGTAAATATCATTTTGTCTCAGACAATCATTATTCACTGTCCCACTGCCTTACTCTTGAGCCCCGGGTGTTATTGCAGATGTGAGGCTGAAAAAATATGAAAACAAATTATTCCATTATTTTCACTGTATAGTGTGCAACACATATCCACAAGCAGATTGGACTCTGATCTGAATTATTTCAGCCAGACATATTGAATTTTTTCTCATGGGTTGTTGCAACTATGTAGATTTTAGCTATCTGGTTTGGTTTACTCTGAACGAAAAATATCTCAACATTTTTCATTACCAAGAAGCATCTAAAATGGACTATAAATCTAGGTAGAAAAGGTCATTCTTAACATGTTTTCTGATTTAAGCATTTAGTGAATTAAAGAAGCAACTGTGTAGACTGAAGATGTTTGTTGATATGCCAGAATAAAATGAATACCATCTGAGATCTAAAATAAATCTACCTCTATTCCCAAAATCACTTTCTTTTGACCTCAAAAATGTAAAAGCCAAAGAGGTCAGTATGAAATTTTCAGTGACGTAGATTTTCATATTGAAGAGTACACTCAATCTGTTAGAATCTGATTTTGAAGAGAGTATAAAGACTTGCAAAAGTTCAGCTTCCTTTAAAAAGCCCCATGTCAGTCCATTATGAAGAGGCAAATCAGGTACAAAGTTATTTAAAGTATAGAAGTTGCTAATCTGATGCTTTACAACCTCCATCTGAACCTAGTTTTCCTCCTTGGAGATATTCAGATGTCCCAGAAACATATAACCACCACAGTGATGTCTTTTTAAGTATTTACCCATTAAAATGACAGAGATATTTTAGTTTCTGACTTACAATTTAAAATTTGTTAAACAAATTAGCAACGTCAACAGTGAGGTTGTTTTTTATAGAGATGTGTCTGACGTATTTTGACAGAAGGTCATTTCTCCCACTCAGACAAAATATTCAAAGATTAAATCATTGCATTAAACATAAGTCCAAAGTTTTATTTTGACTTACTCAGTTATGTTGGAGCAGACAAGAGAAGGGAAAGCAAATAGGCTCCAAACTCCCTATCAAACTTTGTGCCATAAATATGATAAGCCAGATACCTGGCCAGGTCTGAGACCAGACTGATAAAAAGATCTATTGTAATTTTTGCATCATGGATCACTCTGTGCACATTTATCTCCCACCAAGGATAAAGACCTTTTGTGACCATTAGAAGATGTGGAGGTACTGATTTTTTGGTCAGCAGAGTAAGTTGTCCGACCTGAGGAAAAACGTCCGTGCATAGGGTTGAAAAAGGAAGTAGATTCACACCATGTGTGAAAAGAGTAATTCTCTAGACTGTCTAAATGTGCCCTTTGTCTTGGTGGAGGGAGAACCCTTTCTTGTGGAGCAAGATCTATCCATTACATGCTGCTTTTGGTAATGAAGGTGTAAAAGGTGACAGCAATGTACTAGTACTAGTAGGGTGATCTTGTGCATCAGTGAAAAAAACAGCAGTGGTAACGATGGCAGAAGATCAGCAGCAGGGAGTGAAAACGGTGGTGAAAATGAATTTGATGCTTCCAGCCATCACGCCCAGAGGCAGCCAGATGTGGGCAGCTTCAGGTCTTCTTCTGTTCCTGACCACCTATGGAGGCAGAATAGTGAGGAAATGGACTTTTGATCTCACCAGAAGAATGGCTTTTATCTTTACAGAAATGAGCTTTAATCTAACAAAGACAGTAATCTATTAAAATACAGATAAAAGATAAGTATTGTGTTAACAGCATGGATACAAGTGCTTGGAATAAGATCATGATTAGGTACTTTCCTTGTATTATGTCTTGAATCACTGTTTTTTGTTCAGCTGATATCTTTTATTTTTCCCAGTCTTCTCCTACTGTAGTACAAGTGTTAGACATTCACTGCGAGTGGGTGCGGAGAAATGTCTTCTGCAACTGCTGTTTTCAAGCAGTGTTACCCAACAGCTGTGACAGAAAATGCAAATGCCTTACAGGGTGAATTTTCTCAAGAACAAAGACACCACCAGGATCTTGTATATTTTCTATAATTTGATATCTTTGTCGTAAGGATCCTGTTGTGTAAAACAGTTTATTTTAGTCACATTTCCTGAAAACTGTGGTTGGGATGTAACCTATAGCAGTCTGGGCATATGTGTCTGGAAACCACGTAAGTCTGACAAATAATTAGGTCTGCCTAAACTATTTCAGGGAGCATCATACTTGTAGTGAGGGAGATAGCAATTTTTTGAGGGAATAATATAGGTAATAGTCACCATATATTGAAGATTTAGTCCTGAAAAAGAGAGGGAGAGACAAAAAGTGAAAGAGAGAAAGGCGTTCTAATGCAATCGTCTTACTTTATGAGTAACTTTGATTTAAATAATGATTTAAGTATTTGACATCACAAAGCCTAAAATCAATTATATCACATCAAACGCTTTGTTATTGTTTTTACTGAGTCCTGATTCTGGCTAATTTTTCCAAATATTGTCATTCAAAACAAACCCACCGTTGGCTTCAATTTACGCTACGTAAAAGATTTTTCATGCAGTGTTTAAAGTCTTTATTTCTTTTAAACATTGCAGAATCTATGAAAAGATGGTTTACCTTCTAAGTTCTCAGTTGCAATCCATTTTAAAATTTCTGGAACTGCAATAAAATAAATAGAAAGTCCAAATCAAAATATATTTTTACACAGAAATACTGGAGTTGACTACATATTTTCTAACCAAAAATACCATCTCTGTAAATAGCCACAAGTATTATTTTTTAACTGGTTCTGAAAACTTTTAAATAATTAATATAGGGTGAGGAGTATTATGAAAGCTTTATGGATGTGTCCTAAATGGGACCATGACACAGCCTCTCCTTGCTGAAACAAGGAATATCTAGCTTCACTATTACTAAAGTTAGCTGAAAATAAAGTTAGCTGAGTATTAGCAGCTGAATTTCTTGGGTTTAGTGTTGAAGTTGTTGATCTTTTAATCCAACTAGCAAAATCTAAAATTAACTATCATCTCTAAATGTATAAACAAGTAAGCATAAAGTCTACTTTAAAAGACTCTGCATATTCTGACCAAGTGCAAATAAATAGACTGCCTTTTATTCAATTTCATTTTCTCTGTGTATTTTCACTGTAACAACAGATCAACTACAAGGCTCTATATGCAATCTTATGGTAAAGACAATAATCATAGTTACATCATTTTTAATGAAAATTTGAAAAGTTCTACATAAAAAGCAAGAAAGATAAGTAAAATGGTGAACGTATGTGGCTTCTTTATTTGCTGTATCAGCTGCAGGCTGTGAATTCAGGAAACACATGATGAGCACCCAGACTAAGCATATGCAGCAGTTACAGTCCTTGCTATAGTTTTCTTAATGTTTTTCAAATTAATCAACATCAGTTCATACCAATAGACGACCTCACATTAGTTTACCCTTAAACTTATTGGACAAGACACATGAATGATTAAACTGAATGAAAAGATCAACATTAGCTGATAAATATCTGAGGAAAGCATGTCTTAGGAGCAGTCAGACAGTATTTTAGTGGTTAATTCCTTATGTTCTCCTTCTCAGAAGCAGCATGCACCATTTTTATTCACAAGGCAGAAATCATCTCGTTGCACTGACAGAAGATCATTAGACAAAATTACATGTTAAGTGAAGACCCTTGGCTGAATCTACCCATCCAGTGAACTATTAACTAGTACCATGTTGCTACGAAAGCCCAGGAATCTTCAAAGAGTACAGAACCTTTTGCTGTCATGGAGATATGGAGTCAGTGAGCACTGAAACCTTCAGTGTGTGGTCTTAGCTACAGGAGAAAATTCTTATTTCTGGTACAGTGCAGTCAATCATGCTCATTTAATCCTATCCCAGAAGTCAGAAATAAATTCTCGGATTGAGCATACTGTATAAAGAGCTGATAAAGACAAAAGAGTCCTTCTGCATACAAAGGATATGCAGATAACAGGGGCATTTAATTAATTCTGAAATTATTACTCAATTAGATATTTATCTGAGACTGAGTTCTCTACATCCATTCTAGCAATGCAGTGCTATCTTCATTAGCATTGATATATTTGCAAGATTAGCCTTTAATTAATTAGTTCAGCTAATATATTCTACATCTACAGATTGTATTTTTACCAACACATTTCAGAACAATTTAAGAAAAGTATTGCTTTGTAATCTTCATATTTTGTAATCTTGCTATGTCCCAGTAGTGTTCCTCACTCCAATAATTCTTCTGAACACGTGTACTGGTTTTGGACAGCACAGAGTTAATTTGCTTCACGGTACATTTGTGATATGGTTTAGATTTGTGTTGAAAACAGTGTTGATAACATACGGACATTTCAGCTATTGCTGACCTATTCTTATACAATTTTCTGTTTTTCCCATTCCCCCGTCAGCATGCAAGGTGGGTGCACACAAGAAATTTGGAGGGGACATACCCAGTACAGCTCACACCAACTGACCAAAGGGATATCCCATACCATGCATCATGATCATAAATAAAAACTGTAAGGAAGACAGAGGAAAGGGAGAAAAGTGATGGTGCATGTCTGCCCAAGTCATGGTTAGGTGTGATGGACTCCAGCTTTTCCAGGGATGCCTGAATACCTGCCTGCCCATGGCAAGATGTGAACGAATGCCTGGTTTATCTTCACTTGTGCACACAGCTTTTGCTTTATCTGTTAAACTGTATTTAACTCAACCCATGAGATTTTGCACATTTACCTTTCCGAGTCTCTCCCTCCATGCCACTGAGGGGAGCGAGTGAGCAGCTGCGTGTTGCTGAGCTACCAGCTGACATTAAACCATGCAAATGCAGAAGTAGCATAAGTATTGTGTTTTAAAATGATTTTTGAATAAATTCTTATTGTAAAATATTTGGTCATACCGGTAGCTTATCAGTGTTGAGTAAAAATTATGATGAACAACAGCTTTCAAATACACTGTCTGAAAAGCAGTTTAGGAAAAAAATAGAGGAAATTAGATTTAAAATATTTTTATATACCCAAGAAGTAAAATTCCTGTGTCTTAGAGGAAAGTTTTCTTCATGGACCTAGAAAAGGAATTTCATACAATTCAGTCACAAAACACAAGATGAGCAAACATAAGATTGTATGATCTGCAATCTTAAAATAATCAGTTTCTGAAAGACAAAAATGTGTTTAGATTATAATTAGAGGCAATACGAATTACTGTCATGCCTTCATGAGTATTGATTTGTAGACCACTAATGCACAAAACAGAATGGAGGATCATCAAGCAGAAATAAAAACTAAAAAGCTTTCAGCATAACTTGCAAAGTCATTAAATAATTCAGAAGGTAATACACGATGATTTATGGTTATCCATACCTGTGCACCTGTAATACCATCTTAAATCAGAGTTTAATTCAGTATCCTAAAGAACTGGCATATTATCATTGCACAATTTACCTTGAATTCAAGGGTTTGCTATAAAGTTTTCTAAATATTCTCAGTCAGTATGAACCACTAGCTGAGGATCTTATCCATTTTTGTCCTTTACCTTTCTGGGGATATCACTGTAATCCTGTGACAGTCCCATTTTAGTTATGAGTGTTTAAGCATGTTCAAAATATGAGGGCTCTTTTCCTTATTTATCACATTTGCTAGACCATGTGTATTCCTTCGGCTTGTTCTCTTTATTTATAAATATGTGTATAAACACTAGGAAAATGGTATGTCTGAAAGGACAATTTTTTCAGAAGCATTCCAAAAATATAAAAAAAGTAGGAAAGTGGCAAGTTTGGTTTTTTGTTTGCTTGTTTGTTTTTTTTCCTGTAGCTTAGATAACCTATTTAGAAGATTTTTATGTTTCCTTAATGGGTTTTGGATTACAGATTCAGAGAGCAGTGACACAGCACAGACTTTACTGAATACTCAGTATTTTTGCTGTTTTGTGTTGGTTTTTTATTATTAAAACTAACCTTTGAGTTTCACAGATGGCTGATTCACATGTGAACTAATTAAGTCTGATACTGTATTTTACATAAAAGACCATAAATTCTTCATATATCTCTTAAAACCCTCTTAACCAGAGAGTTAAGTGAAGAAGTGTGGAAGACTTTTGCCACAAAGCATTCTATTGCACTTTTCAGTATATGAAGAAAGACAACAATTTCTTCATTCAAGCAACATGCTGTCTTCTGCTCCATGAGGAGACAGTGTCTGCTTCTCTGCAGTGTTTGCTTCTGTAGCCCTATGCCAAAAATTATGTCTGATAATTCATTTTGCAATTTTTCATTAGTTTTTCTTATTATTGCTCATTATTACATTCCAATGAAGAGTATACAAGACACAAAAATGCAGTAGGTCTTTACTCTCAGGCAAAAGCTTCTGACAGGCAGAGATTGAGACAGAGAAATCTCTTGTCTGAAGCTCATAGAAAGGAGCTATTTTTGGTAAAATCTTCTACACCTTCAGTTGTCTATGCACTGCAGACTAGACCCAAATGCTAATGTTGCACAGTCTATTTCTTGCATTAAGCACTGCTCATGCTGTCTTTTTATGTAGTCTAAAATGTGTCAAAGTATTGTATGTCTTTAATGATTTTTTCCAAATTATTCTTCCTCTTGACACTAATGACTGACTATATATACAGATTTCTCTTGTGTTTTTATGGTGTTTTACTTTTTTCTCTCTTTTTATATAATTATTTTTGGTATGGTAACTGAACTGAAGAAGTTTATGTTGCATACACATAAAAAACTCTAATGACAGTCCCATGGTAATGCAAACAGTAGTTTTGATCTAGTAAAGACATGATTATTCTCCACTAACACTGGACAATCTTTTGTCCACTATTTAGAAGTGCTTTTAAAACACGTATATATAAAAGTATCACTGCATTCCTGTCAAACTACAATTCTGCAGGCTAAATATTTCTATATGTTTCGGTCTGCAGCTGCTGAAAAAAAAAATAATTCCACTGGACCTGTTCTTGCACTTCCATAACATTCCTGGATCATTTCATTTATTAGAAAAGATGTACAGAGCTTTAAAAGAGAGTTTCGAATAAATGAAACCACTACAGTGTAAATTTTCTATAAAATGAGGAAATCTATACTTTCTCCCAACGTTTCATTGAAAGACCTTGAACCATGTAGAAGTTATGATTGAATGAGGACCAGGGTAGTTTATATCATTCCATTAAGTGTGAGAAATACTGTACCTTGAATAATAAAGATTAAATTGAAAGAAAATAAACACCCACCAATGAGACAGAGCTATGGAAAATACTGAATTTTCAGCTTGCTACCCAAGCAAAAGGAATACATTTTAGACCTATCCAATTACGTTTTAATTTTCTCAAAAAAAATTAAACACAGAAATAAATTATCCTTGCAAATATTTTGTTTACAAAACAGTTTAGCATTAATGTAAATAATAAACATTCCTAGAAATGAGAAAAAATGCAATAGGAATTTTGGGGTTTAGTGCATTTTAAAGCATGCCAATCTCATATCTAGAGTTCTTTCTCCTGGCAAAGAAAGCAAAAGATCATGTAGATATTTCTACCCACTTTTGTGTGGAGTACAGTATAGTCATTATCTGATTGTGTGCTTAAATTTTTTTATTCTAAAATAAGTGCTCCATTAAGCAAGACAGGTAGCAGAAACTTCTACAGAAAATTCCTTTTCCTTTTCAATATCCTCCTCTCCATGATAAACTAATATATACTCTTTTCCAAGATGGTCTCCTATCTACTGGTTTCTAGGTATATTTCAGGTTCAAAAGAAAAGAGGTGTTAATGAGGA
>VWZY01010796.1:12706-31333 GCA_013399075.1 Chloroceryle aenea
TGACAACGAGCAGCCCTTGCTCGGGGCCGGGGGGCTGCAGTGGCGGGGTCCCGATGGGTGCCTGTTGCGAGGGTCGGCGCTGGCNACACGGCCAGGGAAGGCAGGACACAGCCAGATGCAGGCAAGTGATGATCAGCTCCAGGGCATAAGCAGGACATGGCCGGAGCAGGCAGGATACAGCCAGAGCAGCCAGGACCTGCTCATCATCCCAACAGACCCAGAAGGGCACAGCTCAGCACCCGGTTCCCAGCCCCAAAGCCCACATCTCAAGACCCAGCCCAGTGACAGAGGTCTCTGCTTCAGCTTCACAGCCATAACTTGGTGTCCCAGGGGTGTTCTCCCCCTGCCTGGCACAGCCACCCCACCCATCCTGCCCCCTGCTCCGCAAGTCCTTCTGGGGGCACCCAAGTGCCCAGCATCACCCCACTGACCCCGCAAACCCGGCACTCACCATCGTCCTAAGCATCAAGCTAGGGGAAAGCTTCAGGTGATGCTCCTTGAGCTGCCTGCTCCAAAGGCAGAGGAAGCAGCTAGATTTAGTGTCCCAGGTCTCCACCACTTGCCCAAGTCCTTTCTGGAGTCATTTGGCCACCCAGGATCCCACCTTGCTGCTTCCCCATTGGTACTGAGTTGGCAGTCCAGCTGTTTTGAACAAGAGTTCCATGAACAGGACAGGGGATTCCACAGGACCTGCAGGGATAGGCAGAGGCCAGGGGCACCTCTGGGGCACCACCCTGAGTAACCACTTCATTGCCCCGTGCCTCAGTTTTCCCACTACTTCTGCTGAGCTTCCAGGCTGCACGTTAGGGCACAGAAGCAAGTCAGACCCTCTCTGTCCCATCCCACCCCAACAGACATGATTTGGGGCGAGACATAAACCAGGACTTCTGTAGCAAGGACCACTTGGGTTCCCACCACACCAGGACCCCAGACCCTGCTGACTCATTTCCTCTCAAGGCTGTAAGCACAGATGGAGTGGGGCACTGGGGAGAGGAAGCCTGGGCTGGGGGACTCAGCTGCTGGCCTTGGAGCACAGAGAGACAGGGAGGGCTGGAGAAGTCCTGTGCCAAAGGATGCTGGCACTATCACGGTCCTGCTTCCCCATGGCAGACAGGACCTGGCACAAGCCTTGCACGTGCCCTGGCACCAACCGCATCCTCCTGGCTGCTGCTTTGGTGCTGCTGACATCAAAAGGACCATAGCAAAGCATCCCTGGCCCCCATCTTCAGCAGGGTTAGGGGACAAGTGGTGTTAGGATCCACTGCCTGGCTCCAGCCACCCCTGGAGCCTCAGCCAGGCATAAATATTTCAGGGGGCTTGGCAGTTTTGTAATAACTGGCAACAAAGATAAACACCGGGAAGAGCAATATTTTTCCATGTGGGCTGGAGGAGTTTAATATTTTATCACTCAGAGCACAAAATATTTATGAACAACCTCATGTCAATCACTGGCTGAGGACTAATCATGACCTTTCCAAGCCAGGGAGGACACTTCCCTACCACAGAGCTACAGCCAGGCTTTTCCTGACCCCCCAGCCCAAACCCCAGTTTTGGCTTGCCACATCCAACTGCTGGGGAACAAGCCCTGGGCTGCTGGAGGCACCAGAGGCACCAGTCTGAGCTCTGCCAGCTGGACAAGATGGTCTGGCACCTGGAATTGCCCAGGGCACCATGGCAATGATATCTGTTTTGCTCCTTTGTTGCCAGCTGGGGGACAAGGAACTGGGACCAGCATGGGCTGCCCTCCCTGTCTGTCCCCCATGGCTGTGGGACCAGGCAGATGGGATGCTGGGGAGGGCCTGCAGAGGCGGGCTGGTTCACCCTGCTGCAGGAGGAGCACAGTGGTGCCGGGCTCACCAGCAGCTCAGGGACCTGGCTTTACCGGGTTTACTATCAACAGGTGCTCAAGAGGAGCAGGGATGCCACCTCCCTCCAGCCAGCTTGGCCTGGAGGCTGGGATCCTCCACCATGGTGCCCACAGCCTGCAGAAGCCGGGGATGGTCTTGTGGCCCTGTTGGGTTGCCTAGACAGGAAGCAAGAACGAGCAGTGAGGATGCAGAGCCCCCAGGCTGCTCAGTCTGGGGCAGCAGGGAGCAGCCACTTGGAGCCCACTTCTCACCATGGGGCAGGACGGCGCGATTGGCTAGAGGCAGTCAGTAATGCCACCGGCCACCGGTGAGGAAAAGCATCCACTTTATTACAGACCCCAAAAGTGCCCATGGTAGTGCCAGGAGGACCAGCTTTACACAGGATGTCTCCATTTTTCAGCAAGAAGAGAAGAGGGGAACAAACCCAACTGACTCTACTCACAGCTCTTTGGTGCTACAGAACGTGCGGCGGTGTGGCAGAGAGAAGCTGTGGGTCAGAGGGGTACTGGCAGAGAAGAGTGGGGACACCTCTGCCACCCACCACCACCCCCCCAGAATGCCTGTGAGGAAATTGTGATGCAACTAGAGACACACAAAAGGCAAATGCATTTCGCTGCGCCTCCCTCCATAGCCTGCACCAACTCTACGCTGCCAAGTGCTGCAGGAGACACCCCAACCCCCTGCCATCCCCAAAATGGTCAAACACCCTTTCTGCAGAGAGGGAAAGCAGGTCCCAGGGGAATCATAAACCATAATCTCTTGGCCAGAGAGGAAGGAGGTGGGAAAGGCAGTTCCTGGCAACTCAGAGCCCAGAGGGAGGTGAGGCAACCAGGTCTCCACTTCACTCTTCTCCTCTCTCAGCAGCGATGGGCTCCTTGGTCCACTTGTCTGTGACGTCCTGGTTGCCTGTGTAGCCCACACTTGGCAGCAGGCCTGGGGCTCCCTCCCCATCCCCTGTGACCTCCAGGTCCAGCTCCTCGAAGGAGGAGCCACTGGCTCCTGACTCGCTGTAGCTGTGCTCACTGCGGTTGTCTGCCTCCTCCCGGCCACGGCTGGCTGGGAAGGGCAGCAGGATGGAGGTGGCCACCGAGGTATCTCTGCTGTCTGTTGTTGCCTCTATGCTGATGGAGCTCGTCTCACTCATGGTGTCGGCCCCTGGGATGGAGAGACAAGGGGAGAGAGTGTATGCTGTGGGAAGGGGGTGATGGGGATGGGATGCCACAGCCTTTGAAACCACCAGAAACCTGAGAGATACCAGGCCACAGTATGGTATGAGACTAGCTCACATTTTCTATGCCTTTGAGAAGTGACTGGGCTAGGACAAGCATGACCTGGACTCAAGCAGCTCCCTGAAGTCAGGGCACCCCCAAGCTGGCACTGACAACTCCTGGCTTCCCGGCTATGCCCTGACCTCCTGGCAGTGCCCTGGCCCCACTGCTGCTCTCTGCACACACACTGAGGACCTGGCAAGCCCTTCCTTAGGAAGAATGCCCAGCCTGGGAGTTGGGAGACAATCCTTCCCCTGGCACGGCACCAGGAATGAGGCAAGGAGCACGACACTGTGATGCAAGGGTGATGGGGAGCTGCAGCATTGCTTGAGCACCCAAGGGGAAGGTGGTAAGCAGACAGGTCCTCAAATGTGCTGCTGTCAAAGGCAGGTGTACAGCCAGCCTCATGCCAAGGCATCCTAATGCTGGCTTCAGCACCCCTACAACCTGCTCCTGCTCCCTGTGTGTGTCCCCTGCTGCCAGCAGCTCTGGCAACGGTGTGAGGGCAGCCAGGACAGTGGCAGATGTGACCCAGGGTGCCAGAGGACAGAGGAAGTTTTCCCAGCTCGCCTGGCATTTCTCTACATAACCTGGTTGCCAGCCCACAGCCCCTCTCCATGGATAAGGCCCCACAGGGGCTGCCCCTGTCTGCCCAGACAGACCCCTCAGCTCATCACCCCCTCCCCAGAGCACTGCCTCATTAGCTCAGGCAACAACACGAGAAGTCGACAGCAGGAGTGTGTCAGATTGAGACCAGCAGCTCAGTTATGTTGCTGGAGCAACCATCCAGAAGACAAAATTCTCCTGTAGAAAATGATTAGTTGTTAATTATGACATCACAGATCCATGTGATTAGTTATGATATTATGTCACTGATGATGACAGCAGCAAACACCAGACAGACATCTCCAACACAGCCCTTGCTGTTCCATCCTCTCCCTGCCCGCTTCACCCCAGCAGGAAGTGCATGCTGGGTTGGGCTGGGCTGCTTCTCAGGTCCTCCAGCTCCATCCATGCTGCTGCCAGGGATCATGCCCTGCACCAGAAGAGAAACCAGGAGGAGCCCCACTGGTCATCAGCACTGATGGAGGACAGTGGCTTGCCACCAGCAGGGATGGGAAATGGCAAAGAAGACAGTGATGTCTGTGGAGTGTCTCCCAAGCAGAAGAGGAGAGCGCACTCCTACATGCTGTCTCCTGCCAGTATGGCTCCATCCCCATCCATCGGCACAGGACTGCCCTGGGCTCCTGCTGGTGTCTCCAGCCTCCCTGGGCTCCGGCAGCTGGAGTTCCCTGGGGCTGGGCTGCTTGGAGGTCTCCTGGAGGAGACCTGCCAGGCTGCCAGGAAGGGAACTTTCCTTACAAACACTCTTCAATCCTTTTTTTACTGTTTTTCTTCCCAGGCTGGGCAGCTGCCAGCAGAACTGCTTGTAAATGGCAGTCCTCTGTCTTCTGAGCTGCATCATCCCACGGTCCTGCCGGCTGAGTGATGGCTGTTCAGAGAGGACCAAGCCGTGACAGCAGGATGAGGATCAGTCAGGAAAGAACCCCAGACACAGGATACCCACTGCTTCATCCCACCTCATGGTGTATCAGCTTCACCCTGCACAGCAGGTGCCCGGAATGGAGCCTGATCCTCCATGGTCTCACCTTGGCCATGGCCCTCAGCCCCTTTGGCAGCTGGCACAAGCCAAGCCCTGGGCTGCCCACCCAAGCAATGCCTGGTGACCTCCCATTAAAAGAAGAAATGATCCATCACCCACCAACACGTGCTCCCTTTGCTGCAGCATCAGTGAGCACCTCGACATGGAAACTACATTTACTCTAAGTTAAAAAGGATGTTCTGTACACTGCTGGCGAGGTGCTCGCTGAAGGGGATGGCGGCCACAGAATGGGCAGTAGAAAGGTGGGAGATGCTGTCCCACCTGGCAGGACCTCGTCAGGGCAATGGGTCAGCAGGGAGCCTCTGGGAAGACAGAGAGCTGGGGAGACACAGGAGAGCACAGCCTCTGATACTTTAAGCCAACTAAAGGTTTGCAAGGTCTCTAGCGGGGATCTCAGAAAGACAATTTGGCCAAATTGGTGGCCTGAGGTGACATGGACACGTTCCCATCACGGCTGCATGACAGCTCACATCATTTGTGATCATCTCATATCCTTCTGAAACTTTGGACAAGAGTGATCCCAACCCCCTGAGCCGTGACCTGACTGCACAGCACCCCTCCCATGTCACCCCAGGGGCCATTTTGTCCAGGAAGCCATCATGTAACTCCATGCCACAGAGCAAAAGGGCTCCTGAGGAGAGAGCAGCAGCTTGGGAAGGGGATGAAGCTGAGCCACATGCTACTCCAAGCCACCCCCACAGGAAAGCACCACTGTCCTCACCCGTGAAGCCACCTCCCTCTCCCTCATTCCAAGGGTGACAATAAATTGAGTCCTGTTTCCTTTCAGCCAGCCACTTTTCACCACTCCGTCTCTTCTGATCATGCTTGAGCAGCCTCAGCTGGCAAATTTGCCCATTTTAGCAGCCTCGCTCTTCTCTTGCACAGGACAACGCTGGCTCTGGCATGGCCACCCAGTCTGGCCAGGGACAGATGCCTGAGGTGGGCATGGTGAGAGATGGAGCTGCTGCTGGGGTTGCAGGGTCAATCCTGACAGGAGGATGTTGCAATAACCCCCAGCTGTCCCAGCATAGCCTAGAGAGGCCAGGCAGGGAGTGCACCAGGGCTCCAACAGAGCAACCAAGTATCTCATTGGAAGATGTCTTGTGGGAAAACAGGGGTTCAGTTCTCATCTTGTGGGCACAGAGATTTCCAGCAGCCCTCACACCCACTTCCATCCTGCCTTGGGCACCTTGCTCGGTCCCTCAGTGAACCACTGTCCATCCCCTGCACCACACTTCTTCCCAAGGCCAGTCCCTGAACTGGGAGCCAGCCCAGCACCCAGATCCAGGTGTGGCTTTTCTATCAGGCATGCAGCAAGGTGCCAGCCATCCCCCCTGCTCTGCTTCCCCAAAGGCAGTGCAGCCATCCCACTGAGCCTTCACTGACCATGAATTTGCAACCCAGGAAGTTTTAATTTGGGAAAAAGAGGCACAGCCTGGGATGAAGCCCCAAAGGCCAGGGTCACCTAGGAAGGTGGTAAGTCAAGCAGCCAACAACAAGAGACCAGCTAGGGATGGGTGCAACCGGAACTACTGACCCCATGCTGCTAACAAGCCCAGTGCGGAGCCAGCCCCTCCAGGCAGCTCAGCCCTGTGACGTACCAGGTACTGGCATCTCCAAATCCTGGTGGAAGGAGGACTTGCTCCCCTCCTGCATCACCAAGGCAGACATGGACACTGGAGTGTTGCTCCCCTCTTGATGCACCCAGGACCTCTCTTCCATTCAATCAAATATTCATTGCCTCAGCTTCTACATAATAGATCAATGTGCTGTCAGGAGGGGCACAGCTTCTCAGTGCTTGCCGAAGGTCGCACACAAGCCATCAGTAGAGGGGCTGGGGCAGGCAGAGCAGCAGGAAGGCATGGCAGGAGTTGCTCACTGACATCCTTTCTTGGGACATACAAGCAGACAGAGCTCCTCTAAGGGCAGATGCAAGTGGGGATAAGGCAGAGCACATCAGGGAAGGTGCCCCCCGTGGCACTGAGGCTCAGCAGGGGATGCCATCAGCTGCACTCGGACGCTGCTGGACAGACTCAGCTCTAGGAAAATGAGCACCTGAGACTCTGGGCAGAACCATGTGCTTAGAAACCATCTGCGTCCATGCCAGCAAGCCTGTGTCGAGAGGCTGCTTTTGTCTCCTTTCCCCTTCTACGTGCCACAGCAGGGTCATGCTGGAGAGCACGCTGCTGAGAGCGAGCTGGGAGCGAGGGTCCACTGTGTACCATGCTGATGCCAGAGCCTCAGAAAATAATTAAGTACAAAATAACTAATCGTGATTGACACTGGCCCCCTGGAGACCTGTCAGCCGCCTTCCAAAAAAGCTTCCTGTCTTTCCAATGACCCTGATGATGGCAAAGAAGGGACAGAATTGGTGCGAAGGCAGTGGCAGCCCCTGGCCCCTTCCTTATGTGTCAAGTGTGTCCGACCTCAGTGGAGCTGCCAGCACCCAGCTCTGTGTGGAGCAGCAGCAGACAGCAGAGACTGTGGACCACATACTGCAGCCTTTGCAGCCACTGGCTTTGCTTGGAGGCACAGGAACCTCGCACTTTGCTGGTTAAACTCAAAAGCAAGGACAACAGACAACAGCCTGAATAGACAGATGTGCTCTAGGAGGCACAAGAAAAGAAATCCAAGCTTTTCTTACACATTGAAGTCACTCAGTACCACCTGGTAGCAGCCACAATGACAGGCAAGGAGAAATGGCAGCACCTTCCACTAGGAAATCCTGAAGTCTTTAAAGAAAGCTACTAGTGGGGAGTTTCATGAGCTGTGTCTGAAAGGTGCTGTGTCCACGCAGAGCACTATTAAATATGACACGGGCTCTGAAATCAAATGCTCTGTGCTGTTATTTCAGTATATTGTGAAGCTGGGGAAGAGTGGTCTTCATCTACTGCCACATCAGGAGTGAGAGCCCAAGGCTGCTGCACACAGAGCATCCTCAGCTGCTTCAGGGAGAGGAAAAGGGGCTCAACACCTCACTAGTTTCCCCACAAGGCAGCAGGTGTCAGAGCCTTGTGTCTGGGTTTGCACAGCTCAGGCACAGCCAGAGGAACTGAGTGCCAGCAGCAGGGACCACTGCCCTTTCCCACCCTCCCTGAAGTATCTCAGCACTGCCTGAGCCTCTTTTGGAGCAGGACCACTTGAAACACCAGCAGAGCTAAGATGAATCAAAAAACAACTCAAAGCCATGCAATTGAGGGAGGACTGCACTGTAAAGCAGCAGGGACATTGTTGTGCCCACCCTCCAGTCAGCAAAGAAAAGATCAAAAGCTGTCACAGGCACCCTGGGATCTGTTGGGTCATGTCTGTTGAAGGGCCTGTGGTTCAGCTGAGCTTGCTCCCTGAGTAGCTTCCTGGGGCAGGAGGGAGTAAAAAAGTTGGGAAAAGAGACTGGGGCTTTCTCTTCCTCCAGCTCAGAGGTGGTTTCAAAGATCCCACCATAAAAAAGACTTGCGAAGGGAGGACCAGTATCAGTCTGTAAGGTGTCATCTTCAAGACAGTGTCTTCTTCAAGATGGCATCTTCTTTAAGGTATCTCCAGAAAGCAGATGGGCAAAGGAGAGATCTGCCAGCTGCTCCCTCCAGCAGCATCTCCTCTCACACCCCTGAGGCTCAGAAAACCCTCGTACAGAACTTCAGCAGTGAGAAGCAGAGCCCAATGAGACCAGCTGCCCACTTCCCATACTGCCTCCCAACTTTGCCCTTGCTGATGAACCAAGAGTAGCTCTGTGGCCACTCGATGGCTGGGGCAGCACCACCAGCAACAAACACAGTCCCTGGTGTCAGCAGGCCAGCAGTGGTGGGACTAAAATGCTCAGTGGGCACTGCTTCCCTTTGCAAACACCCTCTGCACCTCCCCAGCTGATGGCAGTTGTGCCAGCCAAGGGCACTGTGCCATCACAGGGATGCAGGAGATCATGGGGACCTCCAAGACCCTCAGGCAGGAGCAGCACAAGCAGTCTGAAGGGTTGCCACATCCTCAGTCCTCTCTGACAGCCAGGGCAGGGATGTGATGCCCTGCCAGACCCAGCTGTACTGCTGTGCCCAGTAGTGATGGTGAGCACTGTGTGACATCCAAGGCCAACTCCAGCCTCAGAGGCAAGGCCGCTGTCTCACAGCTATTATTATTTTAAGTTGTTTTCATGCAGACTCAGCAGATGACACTGCATCAGATTGCTCATCTACATGATGGGGAGAGCTGGTGAAGGACTCAGCCCAGAGCTGCTGCTGGGAAGCCCAGCCCGAGGTCTCCTACCTAAGGAAGTCCAACATCATTTTCTAAAACTGCTAAGATCTTCCTAGCCCATCTTCCAGAGGAGCAGAGGACTCCACACCACGGATGTGCTGGCATTGGTGTCCCAGGGAAAGCACTAAGACAGCCAGGGCTCAGGGCAGCAGCTGCACCCAGCATCCCCTATCTGTGCTGTGAGACCATGCAACCCCTTGAGCAGGGCAGAAAGGAGTACATGCAGCTTCTGAACTGCTGACCTGAAGCAACTTCTGCTCACGCAGGTCCTGCTGTGCTTCTTCGAAACCAAAGGGCAACCATGGGAAGGTGCCAGAGCGAGTGTGCTGTGGGCTGCCTTTGGCCAGCCTGGGCTGGTGCCCAAAGCAGCTGCCCCAACACAAGGTGGAGAAAATGGCAAAGAGCTGAGTGAGCACTGTGAAACCACAGGACCTCAAAGCATTGGGAAACTGCTCCAGTTAGGTTCTTTGTTGCAGCACTAAATGGACAGAGCTCCCAGTAAGCAATTCCCAGGCTTGCCTTTTATGCTGCACACGATTAACAATTAAAGCAACCCAAACCTGAAGACATGTTAAAACAAGCGACCAGACTCCCTGGGACACAAGGAGAGCTGTCATGGTTTTTTCATGCCTGTTACACAAGTGCAAGTGACCTGCAGGGCAGGAGGAGCAGCTGGCCCACCAGTGGCTGGCTCGGCTGTGCTGTCCAGCACCCAGGAATGCTCGGCAAGCCAGCTCCCGCATCTCACAGACATGTGAGCATGTGGGCTGGTGATGGCAACCAGCATTTCAGGTTACTATAGCAGTGCTCTTCTGCGCCTACAGCCATTGTGGTCCCTTCCTGTATGAATACATTCAGGCTCTAACAGATCTTGCTGAGCAGATGCTATCAGGCAACTCCACCACCAGCTACCAACCTGGTATTTAAGCTCTTTGCAATCTCAATATGTAACAGATGAAGATGAGATCAAGGAAGATGTATATGAGAAGGAGAAAAACAATCCCAGCTGCAAGCAAAAGCTGCAAGATCCAGCTCTGCTCTGATAACAGTGGGACAGCATCTCATCCCAATGCCACAGGGGTGCCCGGGTGCTTCCTGAAACACAGTGTGACACCTCAGGGATGAGATCTTATCTCAGCCCAGGGTGAGTGGAAGAGCTGTGCTGAGACTCAGTGGCTAGGCACCAGGAGCAGGTCAGCTCCTCTCAGCCTGTTCAGGGTACCTGGGGGCACCAGGATTCCCACCTTTAATTGGGCTGATGTTGACTGAAGATGAAGCCCAAGTGCAAGCCATGGCTACCTGTGATGTCTGTCTTGGCGTCCTCAGCCTCAGCTGCAGCAGCCCTACTCCTCCTCTCCAGTTCTTTCATTTCAGGCACATAGAAGTCCCCTTGGCGGGCGAGGGGACACACGAAGTAGATGCGGTCCTCCTTGTAGATCTCGATCCGGGGGTGGGCACACAGCTTCCTCTCCTGAAAGACAGCAGGTGATGCCGGTCAGGGATGTGTCCTCACCCCAGCCCCAGCAGCACCTCCAACATGGACCTGTTGGCCTGGCAGCATCACAGACTGACCCGCTTCACTCACAGACATGGGGGCCCAGCAAGGAGCAGCAGGTGCCATCCCAAAACTGCATGGCCACTTTCCTTCACAACAGCCCTCTGCGTGCCAGGCCCGGCGTGTTCGGCCCTGGGGGTGAGCAGCCATCCAGACTCAAAGAGGAGACACTGAAGGCCCAGGGAGACTCAGCTCCCCCAGCTCAGCTTTATTTGTGGTGTTCTCATCTTGGGCTGGGGCGAGGGGTTTTGGAGAGCCTAGCAGCTGCTTTGCATGGCCCTGCCAAGTTGCTGGTTCCTCCTGGCAGCACAGCCCCACAAGCAGGCGTAGCTCTTCTCTGCTAATTAATGTAATCCAGANGCCTTCCTGTCTTATTTTCAAATCACTGACAGCTTTTATTTAACCCTGCAACCACCTTGACTATTCTCCTCTTCCTCCTTCTTTCCCTGACTGTACTCCTCTTCCTCCCTGCCTCAGCTATCTTCATCCTCCCCTCTGTCATGTTCCCCCTGGCATGGCTTGCCCAGACATCCTCTGGCACAGGCTCTCTGAAGCCAAGACTGGCCCCTCTCCATGGACTAGCTCTGTGGACACATCAATCATGACCTTACAAAAGCCTGTTCATTTCTGACCCCCTCAACCCCTGGGGACAGATCAAACTGATTTTGAAACATTTATTTCTCTGAGCAACCTGCTCGAGCGGGAGGTGTCCCTGCCATTGGCAGGGGTGTTGGAACTAGATGATCTTTAAGGTCCCTTCCAACCCTGACAATTCTATAATTCTGTGATTTCCCATACAGATCTTGGCACCAGGCAGAATCCACAACAGGATTGTCATGAAGCTAGTGCTAGCCCTCTTCCCAGTGCTGGCAGCAAGGCCACCTGGAGAGCCACCTCCATACAGGCAGGATGCTGAACAACACAGGAAGAAAACCCCATATGAGCCCTTTATGGGTCTATTTTCCCAGAAAAGCCTGCACGAGCTGGCTCTGTGGAGCCCCAGTATTTACCCAGCAACACTACAGCTGCAGAAGCATTAACCCCAGCAGCTTTTTACCCATCCTGTCCCAATGCCTTCCAGTCTGAATTTCAGCACAGTCCCTCCCCCAGCCAAGGAGGAACCACATTCACAAGCCCCATGCTGCAGGGACGCACAGGGACACAGACGGGCTTCCAAGGCGCTTGGAGCCCAGAGTTCCCACTCGCAGGCAGGTGAAACACTAACACACACAGATCAAAACTGAATTAAATAAAAACAAGCTGGGCTGTTTTTAGCAGCAGAGCAGAGGCGGCTCATATCACTCCTGCTTTTTCAGCAACAACGTAGACATGAGCCCTCCCAATCGCTCTGCCCCTTGCTCTACCAACCACCATCCCATCAGCCAATCTTCAGATCAGTTCATTATTTTAGGTTACTGGTGGCCAGGCTCAGGAGAGGACAAAGTTCCCAAGAAGGGGCAGAGAGGTTGGCATCTGGGAATGTTGTCCCATCTGGGCTGGGACTGAAGGGAAGAAGCTGCATAAGGACTTAAGGGAAGAGGTGAAGAGATAGGGAGCCAGGACAACAGAAATGGATAAGGGGACCATCCAAAGGGGATCAAAGGAATCATCCGTTGTGATCATCCTAAAGGAGATCAGGAGGCAGGCAGAGGCCAGGCAAGCACAGCCAGAGGTGCAGCAAAGCGCAGCCAAGAAGCGGGTGTCAGCATAGGACAGAGAAGGTTTAGGATTATCCTAACAGAGAAGAAGGCTGCAAGGAAAGAAACAACCTGGAGAAACTGGAGTGCAGAGTCCAAAGGCGAAGGCATAAGCAGAGAGCGAATTAGTGAAGGCTCAACAATGTGGCAAATCAACAGAGACACTCAACAGGCAATAATACACTCTGCAGCTGAGAAGAAACCCCCTTCTCAACTGTGCAGCTCAGGCAACAGATGGAGCAGCAAGGTGGACATGGAGCTTGCGAGGCAGAGCCCTCTGGCCAAATTAAATGCAGTCTCACACGGGCGGAGGAGCTCAGTGAGAGGCGAACAGTGGGATGCTGACAGCGACAGGGCCAGGCTTCTGGCTAGGACAGCAGGACCCAGTAAATAGGGCAGGGAAAGGGACTCATCCCTTCACAAGGTCACGCTGTGCCATCTTCCTTCTCAGCCTCCACTGGGAGCTCACCCTTAATATGACCAGCAAAGGTGGAGGTGACACACAGGGCTTATTCCTTTGCAGGACTGGCCTCATCCCTCTGGGAATGGAACATCCCCTGGCCTCATACACCAGGAAGGACAACAAGGATTATGTACCAAAGCAGCATTTCAGGAGACCTTCCCCAGCAGTGGGGGGGTGGCACCTCCCTGTCAGGACAGATTTTCCTCTCCCCACTTGACTGTTAAGGAACAGAACTCATTGTCTGCCTGCAAAATGGCTTGGGCACAGCCTCCTGACTAGAGAATGTCCCCACATCCCTGGAGAGGCAGTACAGCAGTCCCAGGGCTATGGGACATGTGATGAGGTGGCTGAGACGTGACCTAGAGTCATTAAAATCCCATCAGAATTGTGCCAAAACGGAAGGACGTGTCAGGGTGCTCACACAGTGCCATGGCCCTTGGTGCCTGCCAGGAAGCAGAAGACAAGCTGGGGCACTGCAGGGAATGGCTTTCTCACTCTGTCAAGCTCCTCTGCTCAGGAACTTAAATGCCACCATCTGGATCTGCTTCATCTACCACTGCTGGAAGAATTCAGACTGTTAGGAGATCAGCAAGAGTCTTGCAGATGCTCTCAGGATCCTCGCCAGGCCCCAGCATGCTGGTGCTCAAGCTCCAGCTGAATCCACTCCCTGCCCCATAACACTTGTAAGGTCACAGGGAAGGCTGTGGGGAGGGCAGCTGCTGTGCTCATCCCACTTCTGGCCACAAACCTGCTGGCCCCACAGCCCCCTGACTCAACCCCAAGACCTGCTGGCACAGGTCACGTGACGGTCCCTGGACCTGCTCGAGGGAGCAGATGCTTCCCCTCTGCTTCCCTTTCTGTTCTCTCCAGAGTACTACCTCCAGCTCTGGGGTCCCCAGCACAGGACAGGTAGGGACCTGAGGAGGCCATGGAAATGCTCCAAGGGCTGGAGCACCTTTGCTGAGACAGGCTTCCTGCCCCTCCCGCTTTGGCCTGGCAGCCCATTGCACTGCAGCCTCATGAGTAAAAAAACTCACTACGCATCATGAGTAAAAAGAGCCTCTTTGAAACATGGGTCTTCATGATGCTGTTCACAGAGAAAATAAGCTCTAACCTAGAGTACAACATTCTCCTGATACACCAAACTACAGGCTGTTTCTTCTGTGGGGAGGTCTTCTTTCATGGCTAACTCACAGCTGAGAGGTTGAAGGGCTCCTCTTCCATGCAGACATTCCCCACACCTTTGCTATCAGAGAGACGCTGAGAGCATCAGGGTTATTCAGCCTGGAGAAGGGCCCAGAGAGACTGAGGAACAGCTGCTTCTTCCCAGCCTGGAGAAACTCACATTTCAGAGGTGGTGAGACTGCTCCCATGCACGTGCACTTAAGTAACAAATCCTCAGGGCTGCAAGATGTTTCAGAAACAGAAGGTGATATAATGGCAATCAAGACAAAGCCGTTTCCATCAGCCAGAAGGAACACTGAGCAGCACCACCAGCACTGCAGCAGCAGCAAACAGAGACTCTCCAAAGGACAGCAAATCCTCCAGGTAGCAAAATACAGCACCTGGCAATTAGCACCTCCCCCATCCATCAGCATCACCCCCTACCCTCCACACTGCTCCACTTCCCCGCTTCCCACAGCAGCCCCATTCTGCCAGCAACCAGGACACAGCCCTGCTGACATGGCAGTGCTGCAGCTTCAGGACAGGCGGCTGAGAATCAGCCCCAAAGATCCCCTCTGCAGCAGCAAGAGGGAGCACATTTGGACCATGGGAGCTGCAAAACACTCTGATCAGGAGCTGGGAGAGTTTTTCATTTTCACCTCGGCAAAGGCAGCCCACCATGCAATTTACACCTTGCTTGCCTGCCTGCCTGCCTGCACTTCCTGGGGCCAAATCACTCAGTTGCTCCTGCCCCGGTGGGCCCCAGGAGCTACAGAGTGGCAGCTGTCAGGCATGGCCACACCGAGAGGCAAAGGAATGTGCCTGAGTGGGTTTGTGGGTATGGGAGGTCCCAGCACCCTGAGAGAGCTGATGGGCACAAAGCACAGGCTCCCACATCACTGCTGGAACCTGCTGTGAGAGTCATGAACACTTCTCCCCGGGATGGAGATGGAGGTTCCTTCCCATTCTCCATCAAAATGGAGTAAACTCCAGCCCTGTCTTGTTGCGGGTGCAGACACACTCTGGACCTCCTCCTTTTCCAGCACCCACTTGAGCTGCAGAAATCCTGTGACACATCCAGAAGCATCTCTTATCATCAGAGATGAGCAGGCAGCAAGTTTTTGCGTGATAAAACCTTTCAGAAAGTGGCCACAGACAGCCAGAGCCCATCATGGGGGAAGGACAAGCCCTGGACCAGGCTGCCATCCTGTGTGCTTCCAGGGACATATTTCACTGTCCCCAACTACAGGAATGTCA
This sequence comes from Chloroceryle aenea, assembly GCA_013399075.1. Classification (NCBI taxonomy): domain Eukaryota; kingdom Metazoa; phylum Chordata; class Aves; order Coraciiformes; family Cerylidae; genus Chloroceryle; species Chloroceryle aenea. The sequence goes on from VWZY01010796.1 coordinate 27,887, forward strand.
CCTGCAAAATAAAGAGCAGATGGTGCAAACACACACAATTCATGGGGCTTGGGTCCCCCCTGGTGTCATGGTTATTTGGTAGGAATTACTCCTGGAGCAGAGAGTTTCAAAAGTGAAATAAAATTTTGCTTTAAAAAAACAAACCAAACCAAACCAAACCAAACCAACCAACCAACCAACCAAAAAACCACAAAAAAAAAACCACAAAAACCCAAAAAACCAACTTCCTAAAACTCAGGGCTTTTCATGGCCCACCTTGCTCTGGTACCTGTCATGGGTAAGCAAAGCCAGCTGGAGAATGGTCCTCACCAGCTTCCCAGAGCTCCACTATATGTTATCACAATCTTCCTCCTATCTGACCCCAACCGCATCCCTTCCTCTCCTCCTTCCCCATCACAGCCACACACAAGTTCTCTGAAGAGGATTTGGGAAGCTCAAACACTGGATTTTCATTATAATGACAAGAAATTTGCATAAGTCCATAAAATCTCTTCTCCCCTGAGAAACCAGCTCTGGGTTCCTGTCCCTAGGAACTCCATCAACTATGGGAGTGTGTGGGTCAGCAGCCACACACAAAAAGAGGGAAAGGAGGACCACAGCTGGAGAGGGCTGCCTTTGCTTTGAAGTGCAGGTCTCCAGGGACCAATGCTCCCCTTCCAGCCCTCAGAGGATGCTTTTTCAGCATTAATCACAAAGCTGAAGAGGTTGATGAAATGATCTCTGCCATCACGGATGACTGGAGAGATGCTAAATTGCTTTGCCTGCTCCATTGCCTTGGCAAGGCTGCCAGAAGCAGCAGCTGTGGCAATTTCTCTGCCTCTGGTCAATGCAAGGCCTTTGAGGAAAGGAATCGTCACCCAAGACATTCTCCTGCCCATCCTGCTTTGGCCTGGCAGCCTATTACACTGCAGCTTCACACAGGCAAAAAGAACCTCTTTGAAACATAGGTCTTCTTGAGGCCGCTCACAGAGAGAATAAGCTCTAACCTAGAGTACATCATCCCCCTGATACACACAACTACAGGTTGCTTCTTGTGGTGAGAGATCTTCTTGCATGGCTAACTCACAGCTGAGAAGCTGGATTGCTCCTCATTCAGGAAGACATTCCCCACCCACCTTGACAGCTTTATCTCTTGGGCCACCACTCACTTAAGTACTTGCCCTTCTGCAACAAGGACATCCAGTGGAGGCTTGTCATTCCCAATCTTCTCGCAGGCATCCTCGCCCGTAATGGGTCCTGTGATGAAACCCTTGTGCAGCAAGGCCAAAGCCACAGAGATGGAGCAGAAGCACGTGGTGCCCACAGTATGTGGGAGCTCTCCATCTCCCAAGCCAGGGTCCAGGCCTCTCCTCCCAAATCTTAGCCCTTTCCTCTTATTCTTGGGCTCCACCAGCCATCTTCCTGGGATCACAGGCATCTCCAGCTACTCCACACCTTGTTTGTCACCAGGACAAACTCAGGACATGTGTCACATTAATGGCCTTGGGAAGAAAACATTGCAGTGGAATAAATACCCCTTGTCCCTTCCTACCTCCTTGAACAACCTTGCCTTTCTGCAACACCCCCAGAACCAAGGCTTCATCAAGTGTATTTCACAATGAGCTAAGCTGAGTCTCACACCATCCCTTCGCAGCTGAGAAAGCTGTAAAGGGAAGCTGAAGACCTTAACCTTGCTGAACTTGCACAGATAAAACCACCTGCAGCCTGAAGCAATACTGGGATGCAACCACACGATTCCCAGACAAAATAGTCTTTCCCTCCCCCCCAACAGGGACTTAATGTCAGGCTTATCAGCTTCATTTAGAAGGCAAGAAAGGTCACCAGAGAGGAAGATCAAGTGGGTTTCATCCTATTTTGCTGAGGAGGAATGGGTAAGATGATCATGACATCTGTCAGCATGTGGGCCATACAGAAAATCAGCAAATCTGATAGCAGAAAGCAAGTTTCCAGTACTGGAGGATCTTCTAAGCTGTTGGCTAACTGCAGACAATAGTGGAGGAAGACTGTTTGAAATCCTGCTCAGGGAGGCCTAGGCTTGCCTTGGGTGACAGGGATTCCTCCAGATCTACACTGCACTCACCCACGAGCCACTGCTCACTCTTGGTTCACTGCTCCTCCTGCTTCTCTTTCCCTTGCCCCAGGGACAGACATCCCCCTTTTTTTTGAATGCAAAACAGAGCCCAAATTTTTTATTATTTTTTATAAACAAGTAAGAGGCGTTTACCTGCATGCTTCCAGGAAAACTGCCTTCAAAATCCCATGTCCAAGAGCTTGCACTTCTACCCAAAAAGCAAGCAATCCTGTGAGGCAAAGAGCCAGCGACCCTGGTGAGCCCCAGCATGATGACAACTCTCACCAGTGAGCTCAGCTAACGAAGTCCCCAGAGCCTCCAACCACCACTTGCTGCCGGCAGTAACAATCTGCCCGAGGAAATCCCCAGCGCAAACAAACAGTGCTGGCAGGCAGAAAGCAAAAGGCAAAAAGACAGACAGGCTGCCTGCATTGCAGGAGGAGATGGAAACGCAGGCAGTGGCGAGAAGGGGGTAAGGGAGGTGAACGAGCAACACCAGGCAAATTCATCAGGGACCTCAGGACAGCTCCAGACGTCCTCGAGCCTGGATGCGCCATTTCAGCAGCTGCACATGCTGAGTGAGCTCTCCAGCCCGCCTGCCCAGAGCAGGCATGGGGAGGCGAGGAGGGGCTGGACCCTGCCTTTCCTCTGCAGTCCTCACCTCCTCCTCATCAGCCCACCAGAGACCCTGGTGCAGGGTCCCAGGGGGCTGCTTAGCTTGGTCTCGAAAGAAGATGGCCTGCAAGCACACCGCTGCAGTGTGTCAGGCATGAGGGGAGGCAAGGGCTGGCAGTGCCAGCGGGGACACAAGCTGAGCGCCTCCAAAGACAGGCTCTTCTGCTGGCAACAGTGGCAGCAGGGGAGGGGAGCAGCTGCTTTCAGCGACCTTTGCAGACTGGCAACTGCTCCTCCGTCAGCACAGGATAGTGAGTTTGCGCAGATCAATCAGGAGATGAAATTAAAGCAAGTTAGGCGAGGATGTAGCCCAGCCTGATTCTGCCCTTCCACAAGCCTGTGGCTTTCCAAGTTCCATACACTCCCAGAGGTGTTGGAATAACACCTGCATAAGCCAGGAAAGCTCCAGATACACACTGTGCTGCTCAGCTTTCCAAGTTTTTTGGAGCCACCTCCCCATCTGTCCCCAGTGAACAAGGGATGACCTATGGATGTGATCTATCTGGACTTCTGCAAGGCCTTTGACATGGACCCTCACAAGATCCTACTCGCCAAGTTGGAGAGATACGGATTTGATGGGTGGACCCTTCAGTGGATAAGGAATTAGCTGGGTGGTCACAGCCAGAGGGTAGTGGTCAATGGCTCAAAGTCCAGATGCAGATCAGTGACAAGTGGTGTCCCTCAGGGGTCCGTACTGGGTC
>VWZY01010796.1:31357-50669 GCA_013399075.1 Chloroceryle aenea
TGTTCTAGTTGAGGATGTCCCTGCTCTCAGCAGACTCTGCCCTTTGCCACTACAGCCTTGTCTCAGGAAGGCTGCTGGCTCTGGGCTAGAAAGAGATGAGGGGTTTCAACACCAGTCATGTGGACCACAGCACAGCATAAAGACAGAGCTGAGCCAATGTTACAGGTCCCACAGTAGCTCCTGCTGGAAGAGACAGCTCTGCCCAGGGGCACTGGTGGGAGACGCAGGTGAAGGCTTCTCAGGGAGGCAGGAACCAAGCATGGGAGGGACAAGTGAGCATGGCACCTAGTCATGCATGTGAGAGAGAAGGAGGATGCAAGAACAGAGAGAAGCTGATGACCACACTGCTCCACTGTGAGCCTGCAGCATCAGGCAGCTCCAGCAGCCATAACAGCCACTTCTTTGCTTGTCTCCTGCACTGCTAGGCAGAGAAGGAGCAAGTCTTTCTCCGACACTGACCTCTTGAAAAGCTTTTGCCAACTCACGCTCTGGTTACTGTACCACTGGGCAGACGTTACTCCAAGCTGTGAATCTGCACAGTGTGAAGAGCAGAGCAGCTGGCCACGGGACATGATAGATATCTACCTTTCTGCATGTCAAGGAGCTGCCATCAGCTCCTGGCACAAATAAACCCCAGAAGAGCAGCAGAGAGGAACCAGCCATCCAGCAGCAGGGAGAAAACACTGGTGTCCACAGTGGGAACAAGGCCACAGTTTCCCTCCCTCCAGCCTTCCCAGGGTGCCTTACAACCCCACAGAGTGGGAACACAGCCTGTCAGCAAGTTATCACTGTGATAAGCAGACAGAGTTGGGGATTCAGAGCAGTTACCAATCTGCTCTTCCTGCTGCACTTGGCTCTGTCACTCCCCTTCACCCCTATGGAGTTGTTAGAATTCCTCACATTAGCAGAAGATGAACAGGTAAAACCATCCATCTGTGGAGTGAGCACCCAGCAGTCATTGTTCAAGTCATAAAAAAAAAAAAAAGAAAAAGAAAAATCACCCCAATTACTCTATGGCACCAGAAACTCAGACATCCTTCTGCTCCCTCAGACCCTTTGAAATGTAAAGCTGTACTGTTCGGTGTCATTTAATTTGGAGCTCAGCCTCAGACCAGCAGAACCTTGCTGAGCTTTCTTTAGGAGGAATGTGGCCATGCAAAATGTAAATGTGCAAAATCCAGATGTCAGTGGAAGACAAGCACACCCCAAGCCCTTCCAGTGACTCCATTTTTTGGCCCCAGTGTATGTTTTGCCATCCCAGTGCTAAAGGAGGCTGGCTGCGAGTTCCTTCCCCAGTAGCCAGCACCCCTCAGATGCTGCCCTGGTACAAGCTGGAGAGAAGCTCAGGCTCTCTGCTGCATCTGGGCTCCTCTTACAACCCTGAAAGCCTTCCTCTGCTTCCTCTCTGCACACAGGCCAGGAGATCCCTATTTTGAAGCCGCTCAAGAGGTGAGCTTTGGAGAAAGTGAACATGGTGGCTATGGGAATCTGATCCTGTCCCAAAACCTGTATCTAGGCTCTGCTCTAAGTCAGCACAGAAACCTCTCTGTAGTTTCTCTCCACCACCCAGAAGGAGAGGTGACTCTTCATCATCATCTCCCCTCTTAGGCAGGTTTGTTCCTCTCCTCCAGGCTGGAGGCACATTCTTTTTCACATGCCCAGCTCTCCTACCAACCATGGCAGGACAAAGACACCTTCCTAAGGTAGACTGTATCTCCAACAAACCCAGCAGAAATGTATCTGCTCAAGCCAGACATGAGCCTCCACCTCCTCATGCTCACCAGAGCACCAAGGAACCCAGGAAAGGCAAACATCAGATCGACTGGGGACAAAGAAATGGGATGCTACCTTGGCCCACCAAGAGGCACCAGTCCATCAGGTGCTGATCCACTCTTGAGGGCAACAGGTACCTTTGGTCTCTTACCAATACCAGACACCTCAGAAGAGGTCCCGAGAGAAGTCGGCGCAAGGGTGACAGAGGACAAGCACCGAGTCATCCCTGAGCCGGTTCCCCAGGGAGCTGCTGCCTCCTCTGCCCATTGTGGTCTGACAGCAGGGCAATGAACACCCTTTTTTTCATTCCTATGTGACCAGTCAGAGAGGTGCTGGATCACTACCTACCGGGCCTGCTGGCCATGGAGGTGAAGAGACTCGCCACAGCTTGCCACTCACCTGGGATGGAGCAGGGGAAGCAGCGCAGGAAGCCTGGACATCCTCATGAGGCTGCAGACCTCCATTAGCTGCCTCCACTAGCAATTCTAACCTGGAGCTACCCCTGCCATCTCCAGGCATGGGTGCTGGAGTTACAAACTGTCAACAGTTCTATTGAAGGCTTCAATTTTCCACAGCTTGGTTGAAACAGAGAGGCTAGAATAAGCTGCCACATGCTGGAAAAGGAATGAAGCCAAAGGATTCCTGGAGTTGAGAGCTCTCAGGCATTCTCCAAAAGCCTTCAAGCCAAGAATTAAGCACAGCTTGACCTTCCTATTTCAAGGAGCTCACAGATCAGGCTGGAAGCTGCTCCAGAGCCCTGCAATGGCACAGGCAGCTGGAGACCATGCCGATGAATCTGGTCCTGGCAAATCCAGAGGGTCTCAAGAGGGCCGGGATTCGGCAACATTATTTTCTGCAGTCTGTTGGGACAACCTGAGTTCGTTCAACACCTGGAGTTTGTTCCTCAAAGCAGGATGGGATTTACTGGTTGTACATAGGTCTGCATAGAACCATTGTACCTCCCCATACCCTGCACCCACTCCACAAAGACTGCGAGTCCCTACAAGCGCAGGCAGGACAACCACCGGGCAACTGCATAAACAGAGAAGCACACACCGAGCCAGTGAGAGCCTCTCCAAGATGTGAGCAGCTCCACAGACTACCTCATCTGTCGTGGTCATGAGCACTGGCAGCTCAGAACATCTCCAACCTGTTGCCTCCACCCAAGTCCACTGAGAATCACAGAATGTTAGGAGCTGGAAGGGACCACAAAAGATCATCTAGTCCAACCCCCCCTTCCAGAACAGGATCACCTAGATTGGGTCACACAGGAAAACATCCAGGTGGGTTGCTGGCAACCAGGCTGGGTGATGCCAAAACGACATAAATCTGAACAGCATCTGAAGTGCAGTGGCCGCTGCAGGCAGACAGACAACAGGGTTATATATGTGTGTGTGCGTATAGCCCTATCAAGAGAAGGGATCCTGAGGATTTTCAGTGTGCTCCTCTGTTTCGGAGCAAATAGATGGGCTCAACCACCTCACCAGCACTCCAGACACTGCCGCCAGCACCTCACCTACGGCATGTAAGTTCTCAGCCCAGAAAGGAGCAGGAATTGAGTTTGTTCTTTCATCTCTGTGATCTGATCATCACCCAACCTCGCAACTCATCCATCCATATTTTGATTCAGTGCAGAAGAATAACATTTTCATTCTCCATCCCTACCTGAAGCGGGGCCTTTCCTACCATTTTATAACTAATTAGAACCAAAAATGTGCAAGTCAGTCACAGCACAACAGTCCCTTTTCTGGAGGTTAAAAATGTCATTTCTTTCAACTGTATTATCTCCCTGCTCCACAGGTTTCAAAGTGAGAGCTTCACAGACAGGGAAACTGGGCCAACAGCATTTGCTGGAAAAGAGCGGTATTTCTAAGAAGCTGTTTCACATTTGATTGGGTTCATTTTGCATTTTCTCAAGCCTGGCACAGCTGGCAAGGTCTGGCTCAGAGGGCTATGGGAAGAATCAGCCCAGAAAAAAACTCCTTAGGACCTTGCTAAAACAATTGCAGAGAGGCAGACCTATCTCACCCTCAAATTAATTGATTATCTGACAAGGAGGTTTGGGATGGTGACACTGCTTTAAAGAGCTGGACTTGTCTCCATTGCGTAAAAAAAACCCTTTTGAGCCAACTGCATCCTCTGGGATTCTCTATAAATACACCTGGGGAGAGCACACGTACAGACTGAGTCAACAAAGAGATGTGACAGAAAAGCACTATAGTATTTTACTCTCACTCCCTGCTCAATATAACCCATTTCAGTTCGTTCTTTCCCTTGGACAGATGTATGAAATACCCTGGCTTCTCCTGTGATAATTAATCCTTGCTGCAAAGGCAAGGGGAGATCAAATCCTTGTGTCCAGGTGGATTCATCTCTAACAATTTTTCAAGGATGGGTAGGTCACTATGAGGCCAAGGGTCCCAGCTTCCCAAATCAGTGGCTGGAGTTCGAGGTGGCTTCTCACTCCCTCCTGGGATGAAAATGCCCCCAGCAGGGGCCACCAGCTGACAGGCGGCACTGGGCCAGGCTTTTGGCTGCCAGGCCATGAGGGATGCCTCCACGTTTGGCATGCGTGGAAAGGCAGGCACTTGAAGTTTGCTCTCCTTCCAGGAGCTGCCTTTGGAAACATTGCTGGCATAGGAGTGAGAATGGTAATAGGATCAAAATGCTGGATGTCACAGGAAAGCACCCACAGTGGCAGAGACCCAGGGCTGAGGTGCCAGCTGGAACAACCACCCTAGATATTGTGGGGGAGTCCCTATCTCCAGAGGCTTTCAAGATGGCAATTGCATGATAGATAACCTCATCCAGGTTCCCTTTCCCATAAATCTTTCCAGATCCCTTCCAACATGGGCTGTTCCCACTATGAGGTCCATTAGAACTGGGGAGGCCATAGTGGCCAGAAGCCTGCATCCCACAACAGCTCCTTTCCTAGGATCAGGTCTCCTCTGCCTGCTGCTAGGGCAGATGATTGCATGACATCAACAAGAAGCTGGAGGAAAAACAGGTGATTTCACACATGAAACAAGCTGCAGAGGCAGGGAAGGAGCCTTTGTAACTACCAAAGCTCAAAGCTAGCCAGAAAACCTCTTTCCTTCTCAAGGCAGTGATGCTGCCAGAGTTGCAGTTTTACACCTGCCCCCAGAACTGAACAGCAGAGCTGGAATGGGAGCCACGCGCTCGCAGGAGGAAAGGTGCCTGCAAGCACAAGGCAGCAGAGCAGCAGGTACAGCACTGGCACACACGCCCACACTGGCGTGCCTGGTACAAATTGGCCACGCTGGCTCTTTCAGGGCAGTGCCTGGCACTGACCATAAAGCATGGCCAGCACTAAGTCACTACTTGCTTGCCCATCCGCAAGGACCAGGTTAAAACTGAGAGCAGATGAGTGGCCTAGGGCTAACAAATTCCTCCAGAGAAGTGGGAAAGTGGGAATGCCTGCTGAGAGTGGCAGGAGACATGACGCAGAGCCCCAGATCCACATATGTTCCATTAGCAGCACAGGAGGAGCACGTTTCCCTGCAGACAAAGGTTAAATGAACCTGCTCTGCTGTATGAGCCAACCCCAAGCTGGGTGCAAAGCTCCCCACAGCATTAAACAACATTGCCCACCTAAAATCCTTTCTACATGGCTCAGCTCCCACTCCAACCTCATGGACGTCCTGCCCCAACCTGCTCAGTGCTGGAGGTGAGGTCACTTGCATTTGCAGGACTGAAACTTTTTCAGAGGGTTTTGTCACTAAAAATATTTAATAAATAAAAGTCACCATGAACATGCAAACTGATGTGATGTGACATGGAGCTAGGGGTTGCCAACCAGCAGTGAGCACACAGCCTCGCTGAGAGGGAGGGATGAAAACCAGCTGTCATCTCCTGCTGACCTGCACTGAACGTGCCTGCGAAGGCACTAAGCCTGTACAGAGACATTTCGGGGTCCTTCTCTGGTTCCTGCAGTTGCATGTTACCCCTTCTGGAGAGGCTTGGGCTGGAGCATCATGGTGCTCAACACTCACTGGCTCCTCCTGCCCAGCCCCATTGAGCTGGGTTTTGTTCCCAAGGGAAAAATAAGTAGGATAAGCCTGATGCTGGCTTGCTGGCACCAGTGGGGCAAAAACAGGGAGGTGGTTTGTCATCAATCCCCCACTACAAGTCAGACCATATCACTGAGGTAAAAAAAAATTAGAAAAGCAAAAAAATTCTGGAAAGAAAACACATCTCCTTCCCCAGGGGTCTGTCTGCACTGTCCACACCTCCCTGGCATTTCACATCACCAGCCACCTTCCCACCGCAATCAAGTACTACCCACCAGAGATGCCACCAGTCTGTGGCTACATCCACACTGAAGGCATCTGAGGAAGGATAACTGCAGGTAACTGCCTCAATCTGCTGCTACTGCTGCAGCCCCCAGGTACACAATCAGTGGGCACTGGGCGCTCATGAGGTCCATCTGCAACGTGCAAGCCACACATGACCTGACCCATAGCCTATCTTGGGAGCCATGCAAGAGCTCCAAAACACTTCCCCCAGAGTCTGTGTCCTTACTCCGAGCCCTTGCCAGCCCAGGGCCCAGCAGCCTGTCACACTGTCAGCTCTGGTCTCATCTCCGCCATCAATACGAGTTAGAGATGTCAAATCTAACAAGGGCTTTTTTTTCCCATTTTTATTTGATGCACGAGGATCACATAGTGGTAGCATCAGATAACCTCCTCTCTTCCTGGGAATTCTACAGACCCATATTCAAGTGCACATGAGCTTAAACTGAAGGTTATCCCACCTAGCCACAGAGCCAAAGCACCACATCTCATCTCTGCACCCCAAACCTCTCTCTAGGCATCCACAGACCAATCCCCACAGTCACCATGGGGTGTGGGAAAAGGGAAGGAAGAGGATGTGGAGCTCCACCTCCCAGAAAGCCACAGGCATACTCTGCAGGGTGACTCACTGATGCAAGGAGAAAGAAGGTCATCTGGATGAGTCCTTCCAGGCCCACATGATGAGACATTGAGGGCAGCAAAGCCTCAGTTTAGTGGTGATAAGCTCTGGATACAGGTATCCTGCTCCTCATCCTGCCTTGACGGGTGGATACATAACTTTGAGTGGCTTTAGCTCAGTAAGGATTTCACCTCTGGCAGAGGTCTTCAGCCCCCAGTCCCAAGTGCTCACTGGAGCCCAAAGGAGTTCATGAGGACAAGCAAAGCTATGGTTGAGGACACAGCACCATCAGAGAAGGCTGAGTCTCTATAGCATTTCCTAGACCTCTGGAAAACACCTCGGGTAAGATCTGATTGGCCAGAGCTGCCACTGCAATCAGGCTTCAGGCACGCTGCAGCCTGGACCACTCGCACACAACAAGTTGGTATTTGAAAAGACATTATTCACAGAGCCTGAAATAAACAAACTAAACCAGCCAGGGGAAAGAATTTAAGTAGAAAAACATCCTGATAATTGAGCCCTCTTTGCAAATGTTTTACCAGCTGCCAACCCCCAGCCCTCCGACACTGTCAAGCAGAAAGATTGCTCTGTGGTTTCACCTTTAAAGCACCAACTATCAGGGATGGAACACAGTTCCACAGACCTTCATTTATAACAACTGGCAGAAAAGCAATATCAACAGACCTGAGCAAAGCCCAGCAGCTTTGGCAGCACAGACAGGGGAGCAGGAGAGGAAAGACAAGGTGGAGCTGTACTCTCAACAGGCACCAAGGCTTAGCTGCCGTAAGGACCACATGTAGATTCCCGGTCCCCTACAGACAGAAAGTCATTCATGTTGAGAAGCAATTCAGGGCATTGAGTAGGGGAAGAGAGTCTGAAGGATGGAACAGATCCCAGGCATGTGAGCCAGGGGATGCCTTGGTGGCACCACCAAGAAGGAAAGAGAATTCATCAAGTATTTCTGCAGTGGATTTAGGACGAAGAGAGACAACGTGGGTGAGAGGACACAGTTGAAATGTTTGCTCTTCCATGGGAACACATAACACACAGCTCACAGGTCCAAATAACATGTATTTAATATATACTGAAGTCCTGGCTGACAAGCTGTATCCATGTCAAAAGGCGATCTCTGGCCAGATGGAGATGCTAGAAAGTCCCAGGAGAGATAGCAGCCTGTACCTGCCAGTATTGAAATGGGTAAAGAGCTGACTTAGGCAAGCAAAGGCAAAGACTGAGCCAAGGCAAAATAAACGGATGGCTGCAACCAGACCGGATCACCAGGAAGCAAAGGAGACTGGCATAATTAATGCCAACCAACACATATTTACAGCTGTCAGAACATGTTGGCAAATGTGGTTTATTTTTGTGGGGATTGCAGGCTTGACTGATAAACAAACTAGCACCTATACCATTCATTCAAGCTCGGAGAAGATGTAGAACTTGGTACTATCTCCCATTTTTAATCAAGAAACTACAACTCCATCAAAGGACAGAGGCACGTGTTTGAAGTCACCGTCAGCTAACTCAGAACAAACCCATGATCAGGGTGTCCATGGCAGGGAACAAGATCTCCACCGGAGATCTGTGCACCACAGCAACAAGACCATTGGTGAAATAAAGCATCCATTTGTGCTACATGGCCAAGTTAGAGAACTTTCGAAGCTGAAAATAGGTTAAAAAATTAAAAAAAGACAGTGGTTCAAGAAAAGACACTGGAATTAAGATTTCACAAGCTCTGTATATTTAGCTTATCAAAGGACAGGGGCAAGAGGTGACTGCATCCTAAACTGACACAGCCAACGTGGGAAGCAAAGCTCACTCCAAGCTAGCAATTTTCCTGGCTGTAAACAGGAGCAAGCCACATCTTTCTAGCATCTTTGGGAGTACCCTGCCTTGACTCCCTGTAGACAGGGGGCAGACATGCAGAGGATCATGGCAGCCCATGCCAGGCAGAAGCCAATCTGATAGCCTCCCAAATCCTTCCTGGCATCACAGAGGCTGCTGCTGCTCAAGATGTGCACAGTAATGCAGTGATTCATAAGCCCATGGATATGAGGAATGTCCTAGTACAGATCCCAGGGGAAGAGAAACAGATGAGTTTTTTTTTTTTTTTTTCTGAAATTTGGAGGATGCCTTTTCAAGAACAGCTAAAGAGATTAAACCCCAGTTTTCCAAGTTAGAGTCAGAGTTTGGAGCCAGCCAGCTCATGTTCTGGTTCAGAGCAGGATGCAAGGCAGACAGGATGATACTGGCATTGCTCTCCTCCTTCATCCCTCCACTTACACATACTCCTCAGCTGAAGAGAGCCCAAAACTGACCCAAAGCCCCACAGGAAGAGGCCAGATTGAAACAGTCACTTCTAGGGCTACAGTAGGAGACATCTGCCAGCTTCACCTCAGATGCAATAGGCCATCTGCCAGAGGAGCCCAAGGGTTGGGAGATCAAAGCCCACCCAGCTGGCAGTGCCTGCTAGATGCAAACACATGCAGAAAGATGCAGGCACATGCAGCCCAATGTGGAGAGCACATTACAGCCAAGCCAGAATAAATGCTCATTGAAATGGTGTGAGGTTACAGGGCAATAACGCACTCCCAGAGCTGTCAGAAAGGGCAGCATGACTGCAGGGCCTCCTGCTCCACGCCAGCCCATCTCCCTTCTGACTCCCATGAAAGGGGACTCTGTTATCCTGTTCATTTTTTTAAATTGTTGTTATAAACTTTATTTTTTATCTTCCCTGTCCCTCTGAATCAGCAGCAGACTGGACATACAAAGCCAAGGCTGTTGAAAGCCGGCACAGTTGCACCTGCACTGCGGAGGAAACCTGAGCCACAGGCATCAGTGTGAGTCCTGGGGGAGCCAGGCTTACCCTCCACAACCACCAGCCTTTGGTCTCAGGGGCTCAATGTCCCAAACAGTTACCCTCAGGAGATGCTGCAGGAAGGGTGCTGGAGGGACACCTGTGGTGGTGTTTCCTCCAGCTGTGCCCCAGACTTCCTCACCATCCCCCATAGTCCTGCTCCCTCAGCCAGTCCCCAGATCTCAGCTTCTTCAACCCACACATCCCCTCCAGCTCTCTTCTTCTCCCATTCTCCTTCTTAATTTTTCAGCATCTTCCAACCTTTCTCTATCCTCCCTCCCCACCTTCTACCTCCAGGCCCCTGTTCACCTTCCTATGACTAGACTCCTGGGAGTTTCGCCAGGAACCCCCCTCCACATCAGCTAACTTCCCCTCTCCATGGGAATTTCTTCTCTGAGGCCCCTTTCATGCTTCGTGGTTTTTGCCATCCCACTCCCCTTCCTCCCCACTGGGAGGACAGAAAGGGGATCCATGCTCAGCAGGGTTAATGAGAGCCTGAACCTGGCTCTCATTAACAGCACACTTCCCAAAGCAGGTGCAGCATGAAATAAATAAATAAATAAAGCAAATCTGTGTCTCTTTGCTGTCTCGGGTTGCTTAAGGGAGCCTGGCTACGGGGGTGGGATGAAGGATGCTATTTGGGGAAGTTGTCTCCATGGCAACCCTCATTCCCACCACCAAGCAGGGCATAGGTCACCTGTTTCCATGAAAGTTCTCCCCACCCCTTCCTCCCCATCCCTCTGCCCCAGGATGTGCTAGCACAACTCCAAAGGCACAGGCAGTCCAGCCCTTGGGAAAAGCAGCAGAGATGCAGGAGAAGCAGCAGGGATGTCACTGGCATGGCTGTAAAGAGCCTCCAAAGTCCATCACGTCGGAGAAAGCCTGGGCATCCCTATCGTGCAGCATGCAGAGACCTGCATCATCCACTCCCCTCTGCCCTATGTCAGCAAGGCAGCTCCACCATCTCCCACCTGACCCCACGGTCAGCATAATGTGGGCAGGGGGGGATGTGCTCTGCTGCAGGACTCGGGATGACCTTTAAAGGTCCCTTCCCACCCAAAACATCCTATGATGGATGCAGGCACACACCCTGGCAAACATGCTATTGGGATTGAGGCAGAGATCACAATGTATCCCCTCCCTCTGCACGTGGACCTGGGTGCTCTGTTTCTGTACAATTTCAGCTATTTATTTTAATCTGAAGTTGGCCGCTTCCATTAAATGCTGCCAGGTGCTCCCAGAACAACCCACAGTTCCATTTTTAGCTCTAACAACTCCATCTCTCATGCGACAGCTGTGCTCACCAGGACCTTTCCCCAAGTACGGCAGCATCAGCCCCACGTCACTGAGCACTCCTGCAGCCAGTATGGTGCTCCTGCCACCACCAGCACTCTCCCTGCATGCCTACGCATCTGCTGCAGGGCTGGCAGCACTGCCCAATAACCCCAAAACAGCCAGCAAAGCTCCAGGAAGAGACAGAGGATGGAGCAGGAGAGGAGGATGGGAGAATTGGTTCTTCTCTCCACCAGCTTTCCAGCACAGGAGTGGCAGGTGCACTGGCAGTCTCATCCACTGCCAGTGCTAATGAATCTTCTGCTGGTACCAGCAGGCAGCTCCCTAAGGCCAGGGCAGGCAAGAGGGTTGGTAAAGAGCTCCCAGCTGAAGTTCTGGGGTTGGCACCCAGGTAGCCATCCTGCTGTACAGTGCAGGCTGGAGGGATTTGCACAGTTCCCCCACAAGGCTGGGAGTTTCGCCAGGAAAAGCAAGTTTATAAATAGTGCATTTCAACACGAACAAATGAAAGCGGCAGAACTCAACAGTCAGCTAAGCCGAGGGCTGAGTGCTGGCCCCTTGCCAGCATCCTCCCCATCAAGAAGAATGGTCCCTTCCCTCTACCGCCCAGCTGGCCAGGATCATCCTTGCTCTCTGGGAAGCCTGGATCCGGAGGTGTCTGTGTCAGACAGGCTGCTTGGGAACACCCTTGCCACAGCTGGCCTGGCAGCCAGAGTAAGGCAGCAGAGATGGCTTCAAAAAGACCAGAAGCAGCCGGGATGACCACCTGCTCTTCTCAGGGGCAAGGGTGAAGGGTGAATACAGCCCACAGCAGCCAGCTGCCCATCCAGGGCTAAGGGCCATGAATGTTAATGTATTGCTTGAAACAAAATTTTCATAAGCCCACCGGATAGAAAGTTTCTAACTTCTCCCATCCCTGCAGAAAACAGCTGCCCCACCACTGAGGGTAGCACTTGAAACAGAAGTTTCATGGCACAATGCATTACCCAAAGGGGCATGTGGCATGTACTTGCCAGATCCTAACAACAAGCAAGACACTCAAGGGGAAAACCAGCTTTTATCTCTGTGTTAAGAGGAGCAGTAAGTTGTCAGATGAGAACTTGCTTCTCATAAACACAAAACTGCAGAAAAGACACCCGTATGCCTACGAAGCGAATGGGAGGACATCCCTGCTGGGGGACTACCTGCCAGACTGCAAAAGGAGGAGCTCTTGATGGTAGTGCCCAAGGGAAGACATCAAGAGATGACATGTGAGAGCAGCTCCATTAGCTGCCAGCAAGAGAAGCCTCTGACAGCCCACCAAATACATAAGATGATCTTCATGCCACACTTGCTTACCTTGATGTAGGTGTCAAGGGCTGGGTGGACACGGTTGACTGCTAGATGGATGGACAGCGGCGTAGTGAATGGGAAGGTTGCCATGACCACGTGGCTTGGAGCAGGGAAGGAGAATATCTTGAAGCCATACTTCTGGAACCTCTTGATCTGCTCTTCTGATGGCTTTGCATCTCCCTCGCTCAATATTCGGCCTATGGCGAAGCGGCACTTCTCTGGAGACACCTGATCAAGGGGCACAGACAGAGAGCATCAAATGAAGAGAGGCTTCAGACCAGCAAAAACCTCAGTCCACTGAGCATGAAGGCAGGAGACCACCACAAACCAAGGTAAATGTAACAGACCAGCACAATCAGACACACCAAACCAGGTGCCTGCTCCTAACCAAGGCTGATCTAGGACCAAACTGTCCACCCTCCTCCTAGCCTAAGCTCACAGCCCACAGTGGGGAAGGTACTGCTCCCCACCTTCTCAGGCAGAGGGACCCACAGCAGAGAACTACTAAACTCCACTGGGCTCCACAGTAAAACCTGCCCCAGGTGACAGCCCCTGCAGGAAGTTTCTCTCCTGACCCTTCCATCAGTGACCTACCAGTTGAGATGTGCTCGCTGCCATCGCCATCTGCAGGACACCCCTGTAATTCCAGAAGGGGCTAAAAAGAAATATGACCACAACCCACTCATCTTGCTGCCATCCCACCCCCAAGGAGGACACCCTGCAGGGGTGCCTGCCCCTAGATACCACCTAGGCATGTGACTCACCAGCACTGAGCCAGACAGGAAATCCAGAGGCTGCTGGGTCCCTCCTAAACGGGCATGCTCAGTCTGGTGCAGCTTTAGGGGTAGGAAAACTGAGGTATGCAAGATACGCATGCAGTCGCCAAGCTGTTTGTAGCAACATGAAGAGAAACACATCTCCTTGTATCCTGGACCCCAACAACATGCAAATCATAAAATATGCTCCCTTTCCAGATGTGGGGGTACCTCCCATTAAGGCAGGAGCCTGCAGGGCTCCTGTCTGGGAAGGGGGGCGCTCAAAGTTCTGCTCCCAGCACAGTGATGGCCCACAGGACTCCAGACCCATGTCCATGCCAATGCTGACCCAGGCCATGGCTTTCATTTCTGTTTTTTTCCACAAAATCCCACCACTCGAGTTCACATTTACCCATGAACGTAGGCAGGAACGTGGCAGGGGACAGGAGAGGTCATCAACTGCCCCCCAGGAACTGGAGAACCAGAGCCCCCAAACTCCCACCATACAAGGCAGCAAAACACTCCAGGACCTCACAGGACACTCTATATTGCTGCAATATAGATGGACACCCTGCGGGTACTGGCATCTGGAAGCTCTGCAGGGGTGACAGGAGGCAGAGAGAGGCTGCACCAGCCTGCTACCACTTCCCCTCCCCACGTGCCCCCAAGGGNGCGAGAGGCATCCCCGAGGAACGGCCCGGGTGAAGCAAGGGGATGAGGGGAATCTAGATAAAAATCCCTTTAAACGCGAAATCTACATTTACGTCCTGAGCAGACAGTCACTCCCGGATCCGGAGGAAGGACACCAGCTGCCAGAGCGGGCAGCACCACTCGTGCCGCTCGCCTTTGCTTCCCCGCTTTTAACTTTCTTCTTCATGGAGGGCAGCCCCGCAGGTGCTTTCTCAAGGGCAGCAGCAAGGCAGATTTTCCTCCTTCCTTGCCCAGCAGAGCCTGTTTCAAGGGAAGGAAGGAAATACTCTGCATAAACCCAGCCTTTCTATAAAAAAATTCATCGTATCGGGGATGGCCGGGTGCCCGACAGAGAAGTTTTAGAAATGATTAGTTAATCTGTTCCTCTACAGCTTTGCCTATGGGAGCAAAACATAGTCCTGCTTTCAGAGGGTTCTCTGGCCTCATCCATCCAGTGCTTGGGCAGAGGCTGGTTGCTGAGCATGCCGACATGCGGACTGTGGGCAAAGGCTCTAGCACATCCTACAGCTCGGTGTGAGCAGAAGCGGTTGGCTGGAACCCAGCACAAACTCACCCACTACAACCAGTCCTTGCTGAGGAGTTATTTTTATTCCTGCCAGAGGTGGGAGAAGGAGGGTGAAGTCCTCTGGACTGCTAAATATTAAATAAAAAGGAAAAAGGCAAGGGGGAGAAGTGTAAATTAATATTGAATTCTTGTCCATTAAAACACATAAAACATCGTTTGGCAGGACTCAAGGAGCATCCTTGTATGAATGTCAGAGAGCCCGGAGCCATCCAGGAGCCCTCAGGATGTCAATGGTGGCAGCAACACCTTAGCATGGTGTGACCCCAAGGCAGCCCACACACTCCAGGCCATGGGGCTCCTCCAGGCCCATTCCTGGTCAAGAGCCTGCACACGGTCACTGCTCTCCAGCTCTGGCATCCCCATCCTCTCTCCTTGCAAGAGCCTCCTTTGGCCACGACTCCACCAGCACAGCAAAAGCCACACTGGCATCTGTCAATCTTCAGCCCCTTCCTGCCACAGTGTCAGGGGCACCACACCCCCAGGAACTAGTGGCCAAGAGCCAGGCTCAAGGGGGCCATTGGGCCACAGCCTGCTCAGCCAGGGCTGCTGCTGGACACAGTGAGCATGTTCTACTGCCTGTTGACAAAAGGTCTATTTTTGGTGACAAGTCAACATCTGTGGTGTATGGCCAGCTCCAGGCAAAGCAGCCTTTGCCAGAGGGTGCTTCACTGAAGTCAGGAGAGCACTGAGAATGAGGAAGAGGAGGTAATTTCTTCCTCTTGGGGGGAAAGGCAGCCTGGGTGATCAATACTACCCTGTGGGACCTCCAGAACAAGGATGCAGCAGCACGTACCACCTCCCACACCATCACAGCTACAGTGGGTACGAGCACACAGGGGCACCCCATAGGGCACTGGGTTGCTCAGTATCTGAGCCAGCACTCCACACATGAGCTTTGCAGCCACTGGACAAGTAACCCACTCAAAACTGGCCCTTTCTTCACCTGCCTGGAGGCAAGGCAGCCCTCTGCCCATCCTGCCCAAGGAAAGAGCACCAGCTGGGCCTCCAGGCAGAGGTCCCAGTATGCCCTGACCACATCAGGACAAGAGCTGTCTCTAGCACCCGAGCCCTGAGTCCAGAGAAAACTCCCCTAGTCACTGACACCAAGATGAGCCTCCTTGGCCACCAGATGCCATTCAGCTATGATAGGAGAGAAGGTCTTCCTGTTCTGAGACACCCAGCTGTTTCTCCTTTCACAGCTGGCTTTGAAAAACCTGATAGCCACCAGAGTCCCAGAGACAATCATAGGTTGAGGGCAGAGATGTGACAGATGCAGAAAGAAGAGCAATAGGACCAGAAAGAGGATACAGCTTCATCCTGTATGAACAGTCCAATTTCCCAGGGTCGTGTAGGACCTGCTCCTTCCCAGCCTCGCTTGGTGCTCCCTGTGTCAGCTGCAGCCAGAGTCACCACAAATATACTTACCTATGGGCCTCAGCAGTACCATTGGCCATCAGAAAGGCAAGACACAGTTCCCAAGCAAAGGTCTGCAGTGCAACTACAGGTGTGTCCACATCACACCCCCAGAGCAGGGTAGCACCAAGCACAGATGCTGAACCCTTCCAACAGCACTGACTACCCTGCTCTGCCCCCAGAGACAGCAGGGGAAGAACCATGGTTCTCAGCTCTGGACATCAACACAAGGACACAAATTAGTGTCGGGGGCAGTGGCCACTCTGACCATTGGCCCTGATCCATACCAGGCACTCATCATGGCTCCCATCCCTCACCCCCTCCAAACATGAGACTTCTTGTGGACAAAAGCATCCGAGCGCATCTAGTCAAATCCTGCCTTTGCCTGGCTCATCCGAGGTGAATGAAATCCTCTTTATCCCTCTCCCGCTCAGGCCAGGAAGAGACATTGCAGTCTCTTTTCTGCCTCCCATGATCCAGAAGCAAAAACTGGAATGTAAAGACAAATCAGCTCACCACAGGACATAAAGACAGGAGGTGGCTGAGCGTACCAGGCTCCACCGAGCACAGTAAAACTCAGTGCCTTCTTGCCTCTGACACCGTCCTGTCAGAGTCCACTCAGCATTATGTCCTCATGGACAAGGTCCCCCTAAGTAGGCCCAGCTCTTGGGAATGCCATCTTGTAAGCAACAAAACAGGATTACTAAAACAGGGCCAGAAGCATGGCACCAGAGGTATCAGCCCAAGCACTGTGCCCCATGCCAGCCCCCAGCACACATGCCCAAGCACACACAGACAGCTGCTGGATGCAATACTGTCCTCTTGACCCTGGCCCTTCCTTTGTGGTCACACTAGTGCCTGCAGAATTACTGGGGAGCCAGGCTGTCTGCCATGGACAAATGCCTGCATGCTTTTATCTGGAGACCCCAGTGGCACCTAGCATCAGCAGCCAGGCTTCGCATCCATCTTCTTTTATTTGCTCCTTGTCCTGGACTGTACCCTACCGGAGTATTTAGCCCTGGATGGCAACCATCAGGCAGAACACCCTCTGCTCATCTCTCAGCCTAGAGAGCATCATGGAGTAACTGTTTCATCAAACAGGAGCCCTCAGCATGCATCACCTGAGGCTTCAGTAAGAACTCTCAGGGGACAAAAGGACTACAGGGAAGCTCAGGAACACACGGGAGCACTAAAAACAAGAGGAGTATGGATGAGGACAGAGCAAGCTGAAAAGACCATCTGCTTTCAACCACAGAGCTGCAAGCCCAAGGAGCCTTGGGTGCACTTCCCTCAGCCAGGGGATCTGCCAAGGAATGCCCCACCTTAGGGTCACGAACTCTGCTCCATAATCAGATCCATGATTCTGCTGATAACTGTTAGTTCCTGCTGAAGTACAGCAGGAACTATCAGGAGATAGCAAGCTTTGCTCACTCAATGCCTTCCAGTTAGGGTTATCCAAGAAAACATGTGCTTTCAGGTGCCTTTCCCCACAGAGCATGTGGGGACACCTTATGAACTTCAGTACTTGTCAAGAGAGGATGAGCTGCCTGAAATACAGTCAGGGAGCATCCTGAGATGGGAATGCAGGTGCTGACCACAAGAGCTTGCTGGCCCCACCAGGCAAACCTTACCGTGTGAGGGTTGTCATAGTAGACACCAATGGAGTAGAGTTTTGAAGAGATGCTGCAGCCATCCGTGAAGAGCTGCCCCGATTCACCATAGGGGCCTACCCTGAACTTGTAGGCCAGTGTGATGCTGCCGACAGGCGGGGAGCCAGCACTCACGACCACTTCCGTGAAGAGCCCCGAGTAGACAATAAAACCGAAGACAGTCAGGAGCAGCAACATGACCAGCGCCGCAATCAGCCCAAGGAGCACCCAGTCAGACATGATGGACATTTGGTGCTCCATGTTTCCTGGTGCACTAGCATCAAGAGGAGAGAAGAAAAAGAAGGGGAGTTAAGCTAGGACTTGGACAAGATATCGCACTCTAAAGCTATTTATTTGCAGCAAAACACATCCGCTTCCAATTCCTCCTGCGTGTGAAGCTTAAAGACTGGAAACCCTCCCAAAACCTCCTGTATATTAGTCTCATGTTGCATCAGCCTGTTCCAATTGGTCACCAGGTACAAATTATACTCCTTCAGTGCCTCCTGGGAATGAGGCATATATGGAAGGGGGGGTGGAGAGGCATTGTCTCCATCTCCCCAGCACCAGCCACACCATTCACATCCAGCCTGGCATCCAGGAGAGTCCAAAAACCACACCAGCAGCCTGCATCACCCAACAGATGCACAGCACTGCACTAAGGATCAGGGGACCACAATCAAATAATTTATCTTTTATAGATAGCAGACCTAATATTGTGACCAGGGCAGCCCCTTTCTCAAAAAGTCTAAAAGCCCTGGCCTCTAATTACTCAAACAAGGTCCATGCTGGTTCAGAGATGAACCCTGCATCCAGACCGAAGCACCCA
Source organism: Chloroceryle aenea (assembly GCA_013399075.1). NCBI lineage: Eukaryota > Metazoa > Chordata > Aves > Coraciiformes > Cerylidae > Chloroceryle > Chloroceryle aenea. The sequence continues at coordinate 49,464 of VWZY01010796.1, forward strand.
GAGAGGCTCAGAGGAAGCTGAAGACCCAGCTAGAAAAAACATTCCCAACACATTTAGCTAAATGAATTACCGGTGTTCCTTTTAGATGGCGCTTTTTAACCCGAAAGAAATTTTATAACCCAAACCAAGGCGTCATGTTTTGTTTGGCTTCTTTTCTCTCTCACGCCAACTGTGGGACACAGGCCTATCAAACGCCTCCTGCTTGTTTTTCCCCACCAAGGGTAACCACTTTGGGGAGTTGCAACCCAAGCTATCACAGGAGGGTTATTTTATTCTCCCTTGAAACACAGCTCTGGTCACAAGGACCAGCTGCAATGCTCCCGGGACTTTCACAAGAGATAGAGTTGAAAGCAAAGGTTGAAGTAAACAATTTACCTCTACCTCTGCGCTATAAATATACTTTGTTCAAAAAAAAGTTGTTCACAGCAGCTGCTGCTTGCTCAGCTTTACAGCAAGAGAAAAACTACATCCTGGTAGAAACTGTGGGTGGCTCTGCTCAACCCTGGCAAGCAGGGGTACAGCAAAACCAAGCCCCAAAGAGCCAGTACCATGATCTCGATGCCATGGCAGCACCAGGCTGTGCACTGTCTCACATCATGACCCTACTCACCCGAAAAAACAGCTCAGTCAAGAAATAGTTCACAACATCTGATCCAAAGGGGTGCAGGATCTGCAACGCTGTAACAGGAAAAAACAAATGTCATTGCTTCCTTCAAATACACCAGACCAAGAGCAAAACAGTCATTTCAGAGCACCCGAAGAGCACCGAGTCGCTTCAGACTGCTCTCCAGAGAGGAGGTGTCCCAAGGAGCCCCTTCCCCTGCAGGACCCTGCAAGCTGAGATTCCTTCCCGAAACTCTGTGGCTGAATGGGCGCTGAGAAACACTGAAACTAGAAAGGAACAGCGAAGGTGGACAATATCCTGCAGCTGCCTCTGCTGGCGTGTCCACCCTGGGCCGTCCCTGGGGACACCGGGACCACACCCAGTGCTGCTCCCTGATGACCTCGAAGCAGAGCACTCCCGGACCTATAGTCAGAGCTGTATGTCCATCCTGACTCCCAGCAACACCTCGCGGCTTCCCCACGACCAACACAGATTTATTACTTCAAATCACGGTTTGGTGACTCTCCACGAGCTGCCACCACACACCCAGCCCCGGGGACCTGCAGACAGCCGGTCCCAGAGAAGAGGTTCTGGTGATTCTT
>VWZY01010796.1:50707-64318 GCA_013399075.1 Chloroceryle aenea
CGTGGGCAGGAGCTGGCGGGGGGAACGGAGTTCGCTCGGCCCCGTGGCCGGTGTCCATGCCCGGGCAAAGGAGAGGGTTTGATCCGAGCGGCCCCAACAAGTGCTCGCGGCAAGCGGCAGCGGCCGGCCTGCCAGAAGCCGCAGCTCACGGCCCTGCCTGGCAGCGGGGAGCGCCTCAGCATCTGCACAGGCTGCGACCGTCGGCCTGGCCTCCAGAGCGGTGAGGGACCGCCGGGCCGCCACCAGGCTCGGCCGGNNNTCCCCAGAGCGCGGCTGCAGCAGCTCTGCGCGCCAGGCGACCCCTCAGCTTCAGGCTCCACAGCAGCCAGACCCTCCAGTTAACGGGCTCCTTCCCCTGGGCGCTGGACAAACTGGTGCCACGATGCTAGAGGAGGAACCAGACATGCGTCATAACCCTGGCCACGGGGCCTGGCCGGGTGGGAAGCAGAGCTGCCCTTCAGCATGGAGCCCTCTGCACCAAACCTCCGCACAAGGCTTGTGGGTACCCCCGGGTTCATTGCTGGGGCTGTTACAACCTGGCAGAAGCAGCTTTGTTTCTGCCCGTGCTGGGGCATTCCTACTGCCTAAGTGGAAGAAAAAACAGCCAGATAGCAGACAAGGTCAACACTATCCATCAAGAGGGAGCACAGAAGGGTTCAAAGACTTAGATGTTTGTTTCATTCAAGGGTTTAGGGGCTTTGGCCAGATATTCTTGGGTCATTTGTCCTTATTTTAGCCCGGTACAGGCATGGGACACAGCTCAGCAGTGGCCAGGAGGCTGACTGTTTACTTTTTCATCATCTGGCCTTTATCACCCAGCAGGGAACTGCATTAACTAGTTGCTGAGGACCCACAAAGCTTCACCCAGCACAGGAGCTGGTCAGGAGCTCTTACCTCTCACCACCCCAAGCTCTGATGTGCTTGGACAATTTCTGTCACAAGGCAGCTTCACAGCTTGTTCCCACTTCATGCCACCTTTGGGAGCAGGCCCCATCATGAGGCTCCCCCATGGAGCACACAGCACTACAGGGCACCCGTGCTCAGCCCCCAGCCTCTGCCACTTCTCAGACAACTCACATCCCCATTTCTTTTCAAGACCAAGCACACATACCTGAGAGGAGGAAGCATCCCCACCTCTGCTCCTCCTTCAAGAGAGATTTGCTAGAAGGGCCCAGTCATAATTCCCATCCTTTTCTTCCCCCTGTATAAAAGCAACCTTCACAGCTCTCTATTTACACCAAGCTTTCTCCAGCCTCCTCAACCCTCCTAGCAGGACAGTTTGCTCTCCACTGGGACACCCCGTAACCTGTCTGCGTGAGCCACCTCCAGAAGCAGCAACAAGGAGCAGTGGAGTTCCCTGCTGTGGTTTCACCTCTATTTCCCAGCCCCCTGATGTTGAGGTTGTTGGCAGAGGCAGTCCCAGACACAGCTTTTCACCAATGCCAAGGTAGAGCTCATTTATGAACACTAGTTTGAAATAATCTTCATACTTGCTTTTCTCTGGCAGCTTCCTAGCAAGGATCTCAAGTCTTTCTGTAAAGTGGAATAAACTAAACCTCAGAGGCCCTCCTTGTATTTGGCATTATAGCCCTTTTGCAGCTGGAAGAAAATATTCCAGCTTGGTTGTGTGTCTCGCCTGAAGCCACACAGTGAATCACTGGCAGGAAAAGGAACTGAACTCAGAAGCCTTTTTAGCTGCCAGCTCTGGCCATCAGACACTTCTTTTTCTTCCAGCCTTGGAGTTATTTAACTTGGCACACATGTAATACTCAACATATATGTTTTTCCATTACAACAGCAAACACCAGAATGTGTCTCATTTAACAGCTTTGTGCCTTCCCTCTGAAACAGCACACCAAGAAAAGCCAAGGCAGAAGGATCTAAAAAGCGTGCTCTCTGGTGGGCTCCTCAGTTGTCCTCACCTGAGCAAGGATCAGCTGCATTGCACACCCACTGCCAGCCTCTGACCGTGTCGAACAGCCCAGCAAGCTCTCCAGCAGGAGTCCTAGGGGGTCTGGTTATGGCAAATGCTTGGTCTCAGCAGACTTGTTTGGGCTATGGAGTGACCCACACATCTCTGGGTACACAGATCAGCCCATTCTCATCTAAAATCTCTCTTAGCAACAAACAGAGGTGGGTTGTGAGCACAAGCAGATACAGGCAAGCTGGCCTTGCACAGTCCCTCCTGCCAGGCCCCAGCAACAGTTCTTCATCCACCTCAGCCACTGCATGGAGGGACACCAGCTTCATCCCCATGGTAGCAGTCAGTGATGATACTCATCCGGGCAGTTACTGCATCCCACTCCTCAATGTTCTGGCACCTCCTCAGCAGACCATGTGGTACCTATGTGGGTCACTCCGCTCAGCCTGTGGCCCAGACTTTGGGATCCCAGTTATGCTGTCACCTGCTGGACGGACCCTCCATCCTCTGCTCCTGTGACCCAGTAAGATGTACCATCATCCTTCCTCTCTCAGTTGCCCTGGATGCCTTTATCTGCTGGACGAGGTGAGCTGGGCTTCCTGAAGTTTACTTTGGATGCTTGGTAAGCAAGTAGGTGTGGTAAGGATGCTTTATCACCTTGGGAACATGGCAAAAAACAAACAGCTCTAAGTCGGCATGGAAATACCCTCCCAAGAGGGGCAGGCAGGAGGCCAGAATTGAGTGTGTAGCTCTGGGGAATTTCAATCAGCACCAGCCTGGCTGCTTGTAACACAGGCAGGGCATGGAAGGAGGGCATGAAGGCCTATTTGCATGCTTCTCAGTCCATCAAGCAGGCTGTGATTCAGTATTTAAGCCAGGAAGGTTCTGGCTGCTGACCTTCAGAAGCACAGGTTTAGTGTCACTGGCAAGGTGCTGGGAGGGGGAGCAGGAGGGTCTCTGGAAATTTACCCCAAAGGCTACGAAGGACAGCAGAGGTTTACTGCTCCACAAAACAGCTTTATTATCACCCATCATTAGCACTATAAACTTTTAATATTTGCCACCATGGAGCTCCTTGTACTGATCATTAAATTTTCTATACTTTATTATTTGTTTGTTGAAATTAACCTGCCATCAATAGGAAAACCTCAACGGGAGACAAAGAAGGGCTCATACACACATCCCAGCAGTGTGCAAAAGGCAAAGAGCACGAGGAACCTGGTGGCACTTCAACCCTTCACTTTTTGGTGCCACCACTAATGCAGAAAAGGTGATGGACTGAAGAATGAACTCTTGATCTGTTGCTCTACCCTCAGATTTAAATTCAATCCCCACTGCATTCTTCTGTTGTTTTTTTTTCTTGTGACAGGAATTAAAAATCCAGTGTTACAGAGTAAGAAAAGACAAGGCATTAATGTCTTTTCAGTCAAACTCAGAAGTGTTAAGAAATATGCAAATCAGTTTTATAAAATTGGCCATTTGGGAAGCAATGTTGAATAGCAAACCATTTTCCTCACAGATCTATTAGGAAAAATGGTCTCGTAATTAAATGCAAAGTTTTTATGGAATTAACTTTTCAGGCAGGCACTTAACCTTCCCTACCTCCTGCTCTCTGAACCAGAAATGTGGAGTTTAGACTCATCTTGTCTTCAGATCCCAGTCCTGTACTGTACAAACCTGTTTTGGGTAGGATCCACTTGATAAACCAAAACTCAAGCCACCAAACCAAACAGAACAGACATTCTGTAATGCCTGCATAGTGTCTTAAGCGGCAAAGATCTCTAGTGGCAGGACAAGGAAGAATTTCCAGTCTGGAAACCAATCCCTTCCAGTCTGATACGTGGCATCTTACAATTTCTCCATAAATTGACCATATGCTACCTTTAAGTGGGCTCCTTGCTCCTGTAAATATCTTTTTGCAAATCTTCCTTTGGAGAGATGGGGGGGTCAGTAGAAGGTTCTCAATCCACTTTTATTTAGAACTAGTGTGTACCTGTCTTTTCTTGTGTGTATATTTACTTCAGCCTGTGATGAGTTTTATTACTTTAGGAAGAAACATGCCATTAGGGCTTTCATTTTGCTGGGATTGATAAATAAATTAATAAATATTGTGTTCTTACAAATCACTCTCTTCCCCTTTTCTACATCTATTTAATTTTGACTTAGTATTTTAGAGGAGGAATGCACAGAATTAGATTACTCAAGGTATTTTCCCAGGCCCTTTGTCTTAATCCAAACTTCTGTCATGGGGAATTTCCATGGATACTACAACCAAAATTCCACAAATTTACAGAAGAAAAACTTTTGGAGGTTGCAGCCTGTGAGCTCCTCCTTTTGCCATCAAAGCACTGAACAGCAGATTAGAACCCTGCACCTCTGATTATCAGCTATATAGCAAGACACTATGGTGGTTTTTAGTTCAGTGATTGTGATGGAGCTTTCACTGCTTTCTTTCAGATGTCACATTACCTCTGGTAGCTGTGACTGTTAAGTTATTCAGACTCCCCTCCCCAAGGCCAGCAATTGCATTTGTACATCACTTTGCTTTTTGGTGAAAAAAAGATCACTTAAGAATCTGGAGGGATGTGCTATTCATCTCTGAAATCCCCTGGACATCACTGTAAACTGTATGTAGCTTCAGTCATTTGGAACTAAGGAGCACATCTTTGACTCAAGACCAAACAGGTTCAGTCAAATTCCTCCCACAATGTCAGGCAGGGACCAGTGCTCAGAACGGATCTCTTCTCTACAGCCGCATTCCGTCCTTCTCAGATCAGTAGTGATGCTTCTCACCAACATCTGTGCTCAATCCAGAGGGGAATATCTCCCTTTCCCTGTGCTGTATTTGTACCTCCTACTGCAGTGTATCACACTCAGAACAGTGCTGTACACATCTTTTCCTGGCAAAAAAACGTATTTTATAGGGACATTTGCATTGAAATATTCTCCTAATTTCTCCTCCTGTGGCATGCCTTCAGCTCGCGTTGTTTTAGCACTGATTGCCTCATCCCGAGGCTGATCTCACATTGTCTTTGAGCTACAGAAGGAAGAATAAACATCTACAAATCAGGCTTCTCTGCTTTGTTTTTTTTAACCTCCTCTCTTGTACAAGAAGTCTAGATTAAGTTTGATTTTTTTTTTCCTTTGCTGCAAACATGAGGTTATTTTACCCAGAGCATTCTTCCATTTTCCAGACAGACAGACACAGGAAGGAAAGCGTGAACATGTTACACTGTCTCTCTGGGTTTGCAAACAGTGCTCACAAAAGGTTCTGGCTTTAATGTAGTCTTGTCAACAAGCTCATTCTCTACAGCGAGTGACACTTTAGATTCTCATCCAGCATTTTTAATGAGGGTTCCCCTAACAGGCTTCAGGGATTTCAACAGGATTTTAAGAACCTTGCACAACTGCACTCTAACCAGAGAGGAGCTAAGGTTCCACAAAGCAATGCAACCCAGAGGCAATGACACTCAACAGAGCTCTTCATGTCAGTGGTTCTTTAGTTTTACAAGAGCAACTGAAAAAGGAACAACACACACAAACATTTGTCCCAACCTCAGCTGCTAGCTTCAAAACCAGAAATGAACTTCTAGTAGCCATGTTGTGCTCCTGTTTTTAATGTGCACATGTAAATAGAGTTTTAAGAACCTCTCTGGCAGCTGTGTAAAGAATTACATTACAAAAACAACTCCAAATTTAAAGTTGAAAGACATTTTTGGTTTAAGATTTTCATCTCCTTCCTGGCAAAAAAAAAAAACAAACACCAAAAAAAAACCCAACAAACAAAACAAAACACAAACAGAAAAAAAAACCACAAACCCACAAAAACTGTCTTGAAAGAATACTTCACAAGCCTCTTCCAGATAAAGAACAGCTGCAGGAAGCTGCTGTAAATCTGAGAATGGGGAGCTCTTCCAAAAGGACTTTCAGAAGCCCTAATTATTTATACTTTCATCTTTCCCTTTTTTTTCCTATTACCTCATGTTGTAGTGGACCATACATAATAACAGCTCCACCGGTCTGTAATTCTGGAGACCTCCACACAAGATACCTATGCTCTTCAGGGATGTCAGGGATGAGACCAGTAACAACAGCAAGACTCAAATAAGCTACTTCCCATCTAGCTGCTTGAGCTGGGACTGGCATCAACTTGCTTAGTTTTAGGCAGACCATGGATGTAGCTTACAGTGCAGATGCATTGGTTCCAGTTCAGTCACAAAGGCTCTTCCAAGCCAAAAACGCTCTGTAGACACTCGTTCCTATTTTAGGCTAAGGTAAACCATGTCTCAGTTTCATCTTTGCCTTTCCACATTAGGAATCTAGACAACTAACTTGGACACAAGTATATAAGCAAAATCACACCCATTTATTTTTATAATTTTCTGATGACTGCTGGGGAAAAAAAAAAAATCTACTGAGGTGAAGATCACAGCTCAGAAATGCTGGGTTTTGTTGCAGTCACAATAGACAAAGCCAGAAAGGGGTAAGGACTGAAACGCAGCCCAGAGGAAAGACAGACAAACAGTGGTGAACAGATGTGTCACAGGTATTTTGTGACACTTGGGTGCAAAAAAGCCTGAGCAGAATAGACCAGTCAAGCAGAAAGCACGTAAACCACTAAAGTACATTCTCTGCTGAAAGGTGGCAGCTTTTCTGACCAGGATACCTTATAGAAACTGCATCTCTCATCTGTGAAGTCAGAAATTGAGCTGAGGTGAATTTCTAAATAATAAAATGATATTTTGGCTCAACATTACATATTTTGTCTTTGCTTTTGCACATAAATAAATTTCCCAAGATTTTAGAAGTTTGAAGCATTTCTGAGACGTCCCTGTTCTCTGCTGCCATTTAGGGGTCAGTCTAGCCACATCTGCGCTAGCCTTGAGGCATGCCTCTAGAGCTTTGAGAGAGCAGGAGGGTCTCCAGCCCTGGGATATGGCCTTACTAAGCATATTGAAATGGCAGAGGTACTCAGTGGAAGCAGTTAGTTAACTCAGAGCCATCCACCACTCTCAAGATACCCAGTTTGCTCCCCCTTGTCCCAAGCACATCCCCTACATTTTTCAGTTTACCCCAGTACCAGCCAAGGTCCTATTTTTGTGAAGAAATGCAACACTGGTCAGAACCTGGGGAGGGCCAGTGACACATGTCCCACAGGGACTTGTGCCAAAACTCAGAAGCCTAAAAGCAAGCTTTTTTTCCCTCATTTAACTAAGAAACCTTTGCTCCTCTCTCATAAAAGGGGAAGTCTTGTGCCTCTGCAATATATGGTCCTGCACCTTTTGCCTCTGTTCCAAAAACAAACAAGCAAACAACCAAAACAAAACATAAAAGGATCGTGTTAATTTCATCACCGGGAAAAGACTTTTTTCCAGATAGATACAGCCCTTTCCTGAGTTACGGAAGGTAAAACATTCTTTAAAAAACCCTCAGCATGAAATGGAGAGAATAAGGCCCAATTCACACCTTACATTTTTTTCTTAAGGAGGTCTTTGTGCAACTCTATGTTAGCCTTCAGTCTGAGCCAAATTGCCTGGAACAAAGGCTCCCGTTGGTCCGAACAATCAATTTTAAACTCTTCCCAAATTGAAGTGTCTAGCAAAGCTCTTTGTATAACCCCCACATTAGAATATGAACAATTTTAGAAGCAATCTTCCAGAAACTGCCATTCTGAGTTGCAAAAGCTTTGAATTTACAAATATTTCAGTGTGTCAGGAACAGTTCTCTGGCAAATTTAAGTGTTATTTTCCTAGAATAAGTAATCAAGTGAGCTGATGTGAGTCAGTCACTGCTGTAAAAGATGCACAAGATTTACCATTAATTCAGACCAGCTCAGAATCATCAGTCCTATGCTGATGCATTGATTGAGATGGAGGGAAGCCTGATGATTTCTAGAACCAGTACCTTGGGATGAACAGGATTTGGAGGACTGGCTGGGGTTGAAAAGAGATACCATTTCATATAGCATTTGGCATTATGTCCTTATTTAGCCTTAGCCAAGTAACAATCCATCTTTCCTGGGCACAAAGCAACAGACCAAAATCAGAACCACAGCAAGGACAGCAAATGCTCCTAAATCATCAGTGCAGGGGCTCACTACAATTTAAAATGAAGTCATCTGACACAGGGATTATCTCTGTGGCTGTCTTCCTGAGTAGGAAGACAGGCTGCCTTGAGTTTCAATCTGTCACCTAACTGCCGTCAGAAGACAAGTGTGGTGGAAAACAGCCTACAAACATGTAACAATGCTACAACTTTTACCTACTTGCCTTTTTCCAATGGCTAACAAATGAATCAATATGACACATCAGATATAGGTCTCAAATCCAATTCTTAAGGCAGAAAGATTGCATTAAAACAGCTTCAGTATGAAGTAGAAAAAGACCTTTGTGGCAAATTGATTTTAGCAACATCACCAGGAGCTTCTGACTCATGAGTCCCATTCCACTCAGCTGCACACTCAAACCACCACTACCCCACATACCTTCCAAACCAGCATGATTCAGCCCACTTGGAGCTCTGCCACAAGCAGCTGGACAGAAGACAACTGATGCAGCCCTAAAGCATCAGCTAATGAAGAAATTATTTTTATTCCGGGTTGTAATTAAGGCATACTTTGTCACACTGCTACTGGCTGAGGCAGGAACACTACTGATAAGTTCTACCAGGAGAAACAGCAGATGGGATCAGGTTGTTATTCCACTTCAGACCAATCCACGTTGGCTTGAGTCAACCTCAGACCAATTGAACGTAGCTTTTTCCTTGCATGTTTCTGCTGTCTGGCAGGTATCCCAGATGAAGGGGCTGCTGTGTTGCAGACACAGAAGAGGGTGCTCTATCTCTAGCCATTAGCAGTAAGGTGTTGCCCGGGCTGTTCCGGGGGCCCTTGGTGCAATGGAAGGTGACATTGCTACAGCAACAAAAAGTGCAAGACCCCAGTGTCAGACGTTCTGCCTCCCAACAGCTTCTCAGGCTTGATGTTCCCTCTGTCCCTATAGACTAGTTATTGTAGTTTTCATGGTAGAGAGACACAAAATATCCCATATATGCACTTAAAGCAAAATATTTAAGGACTTTCAGGTCCTCCTGCAAGTCAAATTTGACATCTCCTTCGGGGGGCCACCGACAGCTTAGCCAGTTTCCAGGTGGGGAACTCTGCTTGCTGAGCAGCAGTTCAATGGCAAGTTGACAGCTCCCTCTTCTGTCAGAAATAACTAAAAGCAGCCTAAAAATCCAACCTACTATCACTTGGAGCAGGGGACTTGAATAACAGAAAATAGACATTTTCTCTCATTTTTTACATGTAGGTAGGGGAGTCTCCAGAAGGAGGTACAGGACCCCACAGCCAAATGCACAGAGCACTTCCAAAGCTTCCGTTCTTAACCCATCCTGTTGCAGCCGATTTGGGTGAGCCTTACAGCCAGCAGCAGGGCATGGCCAAGACATCCTTTTCCTTACAGCTGCAGAAGCACATGCAAGGAGTTCTGCTCTGGTCCTTCTGTGACTTGGCTTCGCTAGAGTGTAGCAGCAGATGGCAGGAATGGAGCAGAGCAGAGGCACTGTCCACCTTCAGGACACTGGAGGTTCTTGTAGGCCACTGGCAGGTCTGTACTTGGTGCTCAGCTACAGCATGTTTCATGTGGAGGGGGTGTCCCTTCTGCATGGAAGAAAAATAGTGGGTTGACTGAGCATTTCGTGGCAGGCTGAAATCATATGAAAATTTAGTCCCCATAGGATGTGTTTTGTCCCTGATGTGCTCCCTCTACTGAAATCTATTCCCTTCCTATTCTATATTGTAATGTTTTTACAAAGCATTATCATTTCTGTATAGATTTGTTGCTGGATTCTGTCAAACATCTCTGAATTTCATCTGTTCTACTCCATTTAAAACCTTCAAGTTCTGGATAAATTTAGTGTTTGAGCATAAAGTGAATGAACTTGACTGGTTTTGCTTGCTGCCTTCTAGTTAAGCTGCAGATTTTTCTGATCAGGTTTTTAATTCAGTTAAGTCTTTGCACATACCGCAAGGGAAACTTCCTTGCTTCCATTGCATTTTCATGTAATAGCAGCTATTGTGCACTCGAACCCACCAGAATGCTGTGTACAAGCTTAAAACAAAGGTGCTATGCTCGTGTGAAAAAAGCTACATAACTGTTAATTGAAATTCCAAGCAGCTTTCAACTGAGATGAAGTTAAAAGAATTGTGCAGAAAAATAAGTTACTTGCAATAAAATCATAGTGAAATATGGGTTTTCAGAACAGCATGAAGAGTTGCTTGTGCCCTATTTGTGGGAGAAAGAAAGGTGGGTCACACTAGGATTAAGGGATGAGCTTGTGAAAGTCACCGCTGTCTGGAGCTGTCACGCCCAAGAGCCAGACAGGGTGTCCCAGAGGTACACACATTCCCAGGTAGAGATGTCAGATAAACTTTTGGTTCAGGTAATAAACCACTTTCACATGAAAAGACCAGAAGGATCTGTGCATGAACAGGGAATCCTGAATACAAAGATCTCTGGTCACTTTGCTGTAGGATTTTAATGCATTCTTGCTGTATCTGGGGTGGCAGGAGAGAAGCTTGAGACTCAAGCTGTTCTTGGAAAGCCTGTATTCTTCTGAACTTCAGTGGTTTCCTTACCAGGGCTTCTCTCTGTAGACAGCCTAACCAATGCCATCTAGGAAATGCCTATGCCAGTGTCATACACTTCAACTGCATTGAGTTGTAGCTCATAGGCTTAATTTCTCCAGCCATAGATAAGAGCTTGTGTTTCACTAGAGGCCAGCAACTTTTTTGGAGCTTCTGCTCCCCCTCTGCAAATCAGTAGCTTTGGATTTTCCCATTCCCTAAGAAAGGGCTGTTCCCTGACCAGAGCACTGGAGGTCTCCCTCTCGTTAGGGCTATTGTGACAGCAGCACTGATAAGCACAGCACCCACAGATCCAGCTGCAAGCTGCCGCCTGTGGAGAGGCACCAGTGAGTTAATTGCTACAGCAACAGTGACATAAAATGCTAAAGGACCAGCTCTTGAGGTGGCCACTTCCTCTAGGACTTCAGACATGCAACTTGCCCTTCAGGTCAAAAACTAACTACAGCAAGGCCTGCACTTGGCCTAAATGCTGTGTAGACTGGGGAGAAAGGAGGAATGATGTCCTAAATGGAAGAAATAGATTTCCTTTTTGTTTTGGACTCTGCCTTTAGGTTTTTTTTATACTTGTACCATTGGGTGAGTTCCCATTTGCTCAACCAGGCCACAAATGAGGAACCTGGGAAGACAGTAAACATGTTTGGAGTGGCCTGATCTGCTGATTTTCATCCATTATAAATCTGAGCAGCCTGGGCTCAGATGAAAGCTCTAGACTTTAAGAGGAGCTGGATATCCAAGTCAGCTTGGAAAGGCAAGTTGTTAGGGATTTTTGTCTTGTTCTTAAAACATACACACCCCCCAGCTTACACCTGTAAAGGAAACCAGCATTGACATACCACCATATTATGTTGGTAAGGATGTCTGGAAACTGGGAATGGTGTCTAGAAAAAAATTAAAAGCAAAATATGATGCAGTTAACTAACAGAAAATGTTTGAGCTAGGTAAGCTATAGGACTTTTGCTAAAGAACGTCAGCGTGGTGCTAGAAGCTCTCAGTTTCATGGCACAGAAACTACTCTTCAATGAATCTTGACTAAAAACATAACCTATGTTACATTTCCTAAGGGGGTGAATCTTATCAGCTACTGCTTCCTATTATTTCCTCTTAGATTTTGTTGTGTTTTCCCAATAGCTGTAAACACACCTGAGAGATTGACTGAAGTGGAATTGATTGCAAAAGGTATCCATGCAAGAAAAGTATCTGCAAAGGATATCCTGGGATGTTTCAGCTGTTCCTTGCTATCAGTTAAGAAACCTTTTTTTTCAATCTTAACTTTTGCTTTTCTTCCTTCCTTTACTCTTAACTTGGATAAAACTGATCTGGGAAACACCCCTCCACTCTCCTCCCCAAACCCTCCTTATATTTTTTGACCAAGAATATGTTACTTTAAATGAAGTCTCCACATGTCACATCAGAAAAGCTGCACTCCTCTACTACCATCTCATCCTTGAAGCTGACATCCAATGAAGTCCTGGCTATAACATGAAGACTTTATTTTGAACCATGACACACACAAGACAAAGATGAGAATATGGCAACTCAGTGCTGTGGACCCCTTCAAAGGGTATGGTTTACAGAGTTAGACTGAGGATCATCACAGCTGATAGTAGAGCTTGTTGCTTACCATCTTCATTAAAATCAAAGCTCTTGAGCCATTAAAAGCTATCTATTTACCAAAGTGGAAAAAAAAAGTGGCTCCCATAACACTTTAACATGATGTCCACTTGACCAGTGCTCACCTGAGAGAGCAGGACCTGGGGTCATAGACCCAACCAAATCAAGAGGCTTGGGCAAAGAGTTACTGCTCTAGAAAAATGAGTGTACTGATATAGTGAACAAAAACATCCAGTAGCACTTGTTAAAGATTCATAAAGGGACAAAAAAAAGTAGTAGGCCACAAGGATCTCTATTGGACAGTAAGAACAAAAAATTAGCATAAAAAACTCATGATGCAAAAATAACTGATCTGTGGTTAGAGCCCCAACAAGCTGGTGCCCAAACCACATAGGTAATTTCAGTACTAACTTTACACTAATGAACTTTTATCTCAATGTTTCTACATCAGAGATGAAGGCACATCAACCACCTCACAGGACAAATTATCACAGGGCCTCACAAAGGCACATGGCTGTTGACCGTCTCACAACCAGTACCAAGCTGTATGCAATGAAACCATTTATCAGTTTGCATCATGTGTTTACTTGATTAAAAAAGTGAGCTTCCTTGAAATGCTTCAGAGTAAGCTAGTCCCAGAGACATACTTACTAGCAGGGGTTTAACACCTCCTTTCTCTACAGACACCAGTCCATAAAAAGGTCAGTCTAAAGGCAGCTAGCAGTGCAAATGCTGTCAAAGAGAAAGGAATGGGTAGAGGCACCTCTCAACAGGATCAGCACAGCACCCTGTTTCCCTTAGGGGAACATGGATTACTCAGGCTATCCCCAAATGCTAACTAAAGGATACGGTGTTTGCTAGACAAGGGGCCCTTGAGAGACAGGCAGAGACCAGCTGTCATTGACACTCTGTACAAACAAACTATCTTTACAGTGAAGCCCAAGTCCCCCTAAGACCCACCCTGCCTGTTGAACTTTCTCCAGTGGACAAGGAGGGAACTAAGACAACAGAAGCAGCAGCACTCTTCCTTCAGGATGCCAATCAGGCATTCTACCAAATGGGGACTCTACATCCCTAGAGGGCAATCCTTGCTGTCATGCATGTCAGAGACATGCTCAGAAGATCCTGGCAGTGAGACGTGGCACAGTCTGACCTTTCCAGCTCTCTCCTGTGCTGCCTGCCAGCCCCTCAGCTTCCTCCAGCTCCAACGGCTCTCCTCAGTTTTTGCTAACCACAGAGCTTACCTGCTCCACTAGAACAAACTGGCAACCAATCCCCACTCCAAACACGCCCTTCTGAAAGGCCTGCAGGCAAACAGGGCTCCCTGATAACAGCCCCCCAGCACAGCAGCCTTATCCCTGGCCTAGAGAGATGCGGGTGGCACGGAGCCGACTAAGGAGCCGCGACCAGCGGCGAGGTTTCCAACAGCGGCGGC
>VWZY01010796.1:64741-91683 GCA_013399075.1 Chloroceryle aenea
TTTGGTTTCAAACGAACTATGAGCGCGATTGGCTTCGTGTGGCTCGACAGCCTTCCCTGAGACTGAAAATTACCTGGTTTAAAATTATACCTTGCCCAAGCGTTCTTTGCTAAGAAGCCCATTCTTTCAGCAGTGAGAAGACCCTTGAGACTACTCCAGTTGTGTTTGGGTCTGAAAAAAAAAATCACACAAAAACTTATTGTAGAGGTTTACAGAATTAAAGCTATTACAGAGACTTAGGATGAAGTATTATTCCCAGTCAAATGGTGCCATACCTACTTTGATATCCCTATAACTGTCTCTGTGAGGTGTCTGGAACTGAGGTATGTTTGTTTTTAGCTGCTGCCTCATATCCAGGTTTTGCTTCTCTCCCAGTACAGGTCACCTATTTGTGGCAAGGAGCCCTTCATGAGCAGTGGTTCCCACCTGCTCTTTCTGTATGTGAGGCAGATTCAGAGAAAACAAATCCTAAGACCTGCCCAAGGAATCTTAGGTTTGGTGGTAGTTTGTTTTTTTGTTTTTGTTTTTTTTCCTAGTGTTCTAGACTAGGTGACAGTTTGCTGTTTGTGTGATTTTAAAACAGTGCACTTCTTCTAAAAGCAAACTTTCATAACTCTCTGTTTATCTCAGAAATCTCAAAAATTAGTTTTTGCTTGTCCTAAATGTTGTTTATAACTCAAAGTTTTATATTCTCCAATGGCTTTATTTGGGGATTTTTATTTTTTTTTAATAGCGAAATCTAAAGTCTCTCCCTCCCTGAAAAGACTATAAAAATATTTATTTTCCATCAAAGGCTCTTCTGCTGCATTTGTGTGCCTTCCTGCTGCCCTGGCCTAAACCAGGTCTCCAGCCACACAGCACTAGTATTTCTGTTTCAGATACACAGACTAATTCTGGCTCTGATTTGGACCAAAGTTGTGTGTTTAAAAAAAGAAAAATTGCTATTAGCCTTATTTCATTTTAATTAGTTCACCGGAATGCTTAATGGCATATTCAGCCTAAATACTTCACATAAATTAATTTTAATAGGTGATTTGTATCATTTAGCACTAGAATACGTGGCTGCTTAAAAAAATAATTTCTCAAGACAAATGCACCTTCACACAAGGGGCAAAAATGATATTCAGTCACACAGCTAAGATGAGCAACTCTCCTGTTTTCCCTCCTAGTTCACCAAATTCACGCTCTGGCCGAGTGCCACAGCAACTGAGCGCCAGAGGCGGGGAGTCCTCTGAGCCAGGAATTGGCAGTGAAAACATCCTAAATGATCCTAACTGCCACCAGGATGTAGGACTAGCGATGGCTCTTCAGATATTCCAAATAAAAACAAATTGATAGTTTAGAGGGGCTTGGAAATATCATTGTCTCTTCATGTTTGTTTTTAATGGTAACTCTTGGGTTTCCTTCTTTTTCCACTTCGTCTTTTTCTCAACATATTTGCATTGCTCTGAACCCTGTTGACTCTTCTTTATGCTGTTTGTGTGGTCCACTCCACCCTAGAAATTTCTGAACTTGGCTACTACATTTTCACTAGCCTATTCTATTTTCTCGTTCAGCCTCTCTGTAACATTTTATTCCCTGCTGTTATAATATCATTAGGTTGTTTCCAGGTCTTCACTCAGACACTATCTTTTTGCCTGTTATACTACACTATAATCCGACTCGTGTTATTCCACATCTGTTTCAACCCAGATGTACCACTCTGTTGCCTTACCATTTGCCTTCAAATGCAGCTTAGGTAACATGGAGGAAAAGTTGTATCAGTGCATTTGAGGAACTTCGCCTGTCAATAAAAAAGGCTGTCCAGTGTGCCCTTTAAAGCGTAAAATGATCCATGGTGAGTCTGTCCTGGTAAACAAGCAATAGGGTGAAACACCACAATACGGAGAGGTGCTGTGCACAGTAAGTGCACTAGATGACCACTTCATTCCTAGGAATACAGCTGTGCAATGCACAGTGAAAATTCTCTGCTCCTTGCCTGTTGGTGTGGTTCCTCTCCCACAACACTGGACCTTGGATAAATAGCTAAGTAGCTAAATAGAAAGTGGTAGTTGATTATTACTTTTGGGATCATCTCAGAAATAAGCACAAATGTCCCCCCAAAACTGTCTCCAGTACACTGGTTAAGTTATTATTTGCTTTAAGCTGTTTTACACCACTGTTGGGTTTCTGGGTGCTTTCTGGCCTTGACGGAATCTCTGTTCTCACTCAATTTTGAACTGAGAATACAAGCTACCAAAAGTAAAATTGAACTGGTAGAGCAACTCTGTTGTGTCCATCTCTCTTCTGTCCTTTTCCCATCACCATGTTTTCACTCAAGAAGGTCATTTTAGACAGTAAAGAACTAGGATATCCACAGACCACCTTTTAATTATGATAGTTGCCATCCGCTGTTGCATACACACAGCTAACAGCCAGTCCTTCCTAAGTGAATCATGTAATTAAACTAATCAGAACAAGGTTCACTGTCTTTCTCTGACCAGCCTCCATGACCAAGGGCCCTAGGAGAAGGAACAGATGGAGAGTCACTAGTGTGCTAAGTAAAATTGGGCAGTACACCCACAACAATTATGAGGTATTTCTCTCCTCAAGCTCTGACAGTTGTGGGGTTTTTCATTTACTTTTTAATTGTTTTTAATCAGAAATGGGGCTGAATTCAATCTCCTCACCCAGTTAATTAGTGATGCTTTGCAACAATAAGTAGTTCTGTCTCACTTGACCATGTACAGACTGATTGAACTGTCACATTTGGAGCCTATCACTGGAGTGGATGTGTACAGAGTGATTGCTCCTTTCTTTTCACAGTTCTAAGGAAGGTTGTCTTTGCACATGTCAGTGGATTGAAAGAACTAGCAGCTCTCCAAGTACCAGTTATTTCTGCATTTTTTGCTAACATTTTTTCTTAGGTTTTACACCCAGAGGCTCTTTGTTCTTCACCATCTCTGTCTTTTGAAATTGTGTGAGGTGAGATGAGAAGGCTGTCTTATGGTAGGATATTGACTTGGTACTGACAAAGTGAACTGGCTTATTTTTTGAACCTCAGTCCAAAAGCTTTTTGGAAAGGCTGGGTTCCACGTAAACCATGGCAGAACTAGGCTTCTGTGCTTGAAATTGAAAGTGTTGTTGGGAAGATTTTAAATTATACTGTGGAATGTTGACAGATGAGAATAAGCAGTTTGAGATAAAGAAAGTATTAGAAACAACAATACAGCCTTCAGAAAGTTCAAGTCATGGAGTTGACCAGAAAAGTAAATAAGAACGTGAACTCTGGCAAGTCAAACATAAAATATAAGGACCTGCTAGAAAGACTAAGCTATATAGTATTCATACAAAAAATAAAATAAAATTCCTAGTACATCAGAAACAAGAAAAGTGCTGGAGTCTGGACAGCCAGTAGATGATGAAGAAGTTTCAGAAATATTTGATGATGAAGCCATCAGCAGAAAGTTAAATGACTTATGTGCATTCCTGTTTACTGTGGAGGAGTCCAGAGAGGTTCCTATTCCAGGAATTTTCTTTATGGGGAACAGGACTTATTGGAAGATCTGTCTCTGCTTGAAGTGTCAGCAAAGAAGTTTTTAGACCAAAGTGATAAATGAAGTTACAAGACCAGATGGTACTTGCCCAAGGGTTCCAAAGGCAACTTGGGCCTGAAATGACCTAATTAGTAATTATGCTATGGAACTTCTCAATACCTTGAAGCTAGAGAAAGCAAACATGGCTTACATGGTAGCAGTTCTTAAAGATAGTTCAGCAGGATATCACAGAGTTAATGCTGTTCTTAAAAATAAATGATAAAGAAGTAACCAGATGGACAAACAACTCATGGTGGGAGAAAGTCAGTGTGCCTTTGCAAAAACAATACTGCTTAAACCTACTAGAGTTTTTGAATGACGCAACAAGCACAGAGAAGGAAAGTTTGGGACAAAAGAAGACTAGGGATCTGTGTTACACCTGTAATGTTCTGGTGAGAAGGGTGTTGAGTAGTAAGGGAAGAAAAGACAAGAGCTGACTAGGAAGGATTGCAGCTTGTCCTTGTGACACTGAATTATAGGCAGTAAATTGTCAGATTGTTCCAGATAAATATAAAGGGTGGTGGGGTGGTGAATCTTTGTGCACCGATGGGCTGAAAGTTAATCACTGCCTCTTAAGAGGAAGAGCTTGTCATAATTTTGTGAAAATGAGAGTTCGATGTTCAGCAGAAATCATATGAGCACATGTTAAGGGGTTTTGGGGAAAGGAATAAAGAAAACAGAGGATGGCATTACGGCTTTCAGTTCTTAGCAAACTGATTGTTATGGTTTTGCATGAAGGAAGATGTACTTTGAGATACAGTGCAACTGGAAAAGCAAAGAGGCAGAGAAGAATCATCAGGGATAAGGAATGGGTTCCTTAGAAGGGATGCTTAAAAAGATTTGAACCCTTCAGCCTGGCAAAGACATGACTGAGCACAGTCTGGTCTAGATTAGAACTGATGGTGCCTCTCCCAGAGTCTGTAGTGAGACCACAGAATGCAGCACCACAAAGTGCTTTGAATGACAGAGATTTATGTGGCTTCAGAATCAAGCAAATGAAATCACAGAAGGAAATGCTATCAAATGGGCTGTTGAGCACAAAGTTTTTAAAAAGCTAAGAATCCCACCAAGCTGGAAATGGAGAAAATACACTTGCAGGGGTATCAATGCATTTGCTGCTTCTTTTACTCCAGGATGCCTGTGTGTGTCAGACAGGGTGCTGGACTTGATGAGTGTTTGATCTGAACCAGTACAATCTCAACAGCTGCCTTGTAGTGGGGGAAGAGGAGGGACACAGGTGAAAGTGTTACCTATGGATACAGAAAGATGTTTGTCTGGAAGAGTTTGTGTTAACTTCTTCTGTCCATACATGCTTCTGCTGCCATCTCTGGGGCAGTGGAGGGTGCTGAAGGACAGAACCATCTCACCCAAGCGGAACCTGCCTTGTTGAGCATGTGGGTGCTGCACACCCCATTTGACGTGCTCAAGTTGTCTGGGAGGAGAGGATACCCAGAAAAAAATTGTCACAAATGCAAAGCATTTTGCAGTTTGCACACGCATGGAAATCCACAGATCTACTATAATTAACTAATCTCGTTTTGTGCGAAGTAGTCTTGGGACTCAGTATTGCATAAGAGAGGTGCTCTCGTAAGTCATACCTACAGATAACAAAGGTCTAGTCAGTAGGGGCAAAGTAACAAGAATGTTAAGCAAGGGTGGAAGGACAACAATGACAGCTTCAGATCTTGAGGACAAAATACTGCTTTCTGCCCCCATAGTCCTAGCCTTGCCTTCAGCCTTTGAGAGGGACTTGTCATGGTTGAGTAAGGCAGGGGAGAGATGCTGGAATTAGTTTTTTTCCCTGGGTTCTGAAATGGTGTTGATTTACTAATTGTGTATGAATAGGGAAGTGAATGACATGCAAGTAAACTTTGCAGATATTGAGGACACAAAAAACCCCAACAACTTAGACTAGCCCTTGCTACGTTTGGTGGTGCAAAACAGGATGTACGGTGATGTTAGGACAGGTTTTTGCTTGCACATATTTCTGGTTTAGTTCTAACAATTTTGGCTTAAACAGGCTTAAAAAAGGTGTTTCAAGAACCTCCTTTTTCACTGTTTTTCCCCAATCAAGTGCTGGAAGCAAATTAAATAACCTGACTTCAAAAGGAAATGAAGGCATCTATTTTGTTTGCACTGAAAAAACAATGCAAGAAAGCTCTACAGATGAAATAGGAGAAAAGTAGAAACTGAAAGTAGAACTTCTGTTATAGCTGTTCTTTGTATGGCTGCTGTTCTGTAGTTTAATCATCTGTACTGCTGTGCTCCGAGTCATTTCCAGGTCCTTCACAGGCAACACGGGGAGGATCACAACCACACAGAGTTAAAAGATGCACTTGTGGATTCCTCTATCAGTTTTATGGTTTCTGGTTTGTTCATTTTTTTGTATTTCTTAATAGTGGTTTTTAGTTTTTAATATTTTGTTTTATCTCTCCAGAGTGTGTATTTTAAAGGAATTACCTATATAACCCTAAAATACTGCCCTTGAGCAGCAGTGATCAGCTTCCGGTCCATTATTTCAAACAGGAAGTTGAATATCGTTTCTAGTTTTTACCTTGTGTATCACTTCACATTTATCCATTTCAAATTTTATTGCCCAGGCAGAGTCCATTAAAGTTCTGAAATTCTTCACAGTAAGCTCTTGCCTTTATTATTTGAACATCTTGGCAGCACCAGTAAATTTTGTTATATTGCTATTTTTCCTTTCTTTTTCAGGTCATTTAGCAATGTTGAGTTATGTAGGTTCTACTGGTGGTATTCTGTGAGAGCTGAGCAGTTCTTTTTGTCTGGTTTCCTATCTTTTGACGATTATTTATGTATACACGGGGAATTTCCCTGTAATCAGGTAGTTTGATTACTGCTTTAAAAAAAAAAAAAGGACAAAACAGCAAGGGTTGAATGGTATTGCAGACTTAATCTGACCAGATTTAATAATTGGCACCTCTGTTTTGGTAGGTAGCTCTGAAGATCTCTGGCTTGAGAATGGTGGAGTTTTATAGAATTTTGTTTTCCAGAAATATCTCTACATAGTGCAGTAGTTTAAGGTATTTGAAAGAATGCTAATATTCAGTAATAATGAAGAGAAGTAGGACAACCTTAATGATTATAATCCCATCAGACTAAGAAATCAATCCCAGGTACAATAATGGAATAAGTAACAAAGCTTTCAGGAAAGAATTAAGGCAGTGTCTACTCAGCTTGGACTGGGGGAAATAGAAACAATTAGTGTTAATTGTTTCAGTTTGATTCTTAAGTACAGATGTTCATTTTAGCCTTCAGTTAACACTTGACAGTAATTGGACGACATTTTCAGTGAGAAACTAAGTCAGTACAAAATCAATATGTTTCATATTAAATTTAGCAGAAAGAGAACGGCTTTAAAAGGCAAGTGGAGACCCAGGTCGATCTGTGTCTAGTGAGAACATGGAGTTAGCTCTTGGGCTGTATTTCTCACCAGTCACCTGGAAGAAACAAAATACCAGTATGAAGAAATCTGCAGAGGCCAAGTAAATGAGGAAGTGACAAAATTTTGTCACCAATGCAGAAAATGTAACTTAACTGCTGGAGCGAGAGGCATGGTGGGGAATTCACTGTTACCACCTATTTTTAAGGTAAAGATTGTCCACACTTGAGATACTGAAAGGGTGAAATGTATGCTGGGGAATGACCGAGGTGCAGTTTACACTTGAAATGCACCCCAGGGCGTGGTTCTCTGATAGGGTATGAGTGGATATAACAGCACACCCTTGTCAAAAGCGCAGTGTCCCACTGGGCTCTGTCTCCTTGGCCTGGTGTTGCAGCGGCTGTGGTGCCTTTGGGGCTGTGATGGACACTGCAGGGTATGGGAAGGTACACGGTGCTGTGCTGCTGTGTTTCCAAGGGCCCTCCTGGCTGAAGCACTTCACAGTGACACCTCTACCACTTTGTTCTCATTATTCCAGGAGCAGCCATCTGATAGGTCAGCCAGTTGCTGCTGTCAAAGGTGTAAAGGTATTAAAAATAAGCCCAAACAGCTCTATGCTAGGATACTTCTGTCTAGAAGGCATGTTAGGTGAGCAGCAGACAGAGTGAGCAAGGTAAGATGTTAACTCTCTTTCCATTTTGGAATTAGGAGACAGTAAAAGAAACTAAAAAGGACAATCTTGAATTTGGAGGAAGTGGCTTTACACACAATATGTAATTAATCTGTGGGAACTCCCTCCAACAGGATGTTGTGAGTACTGGAAGTTTACATGGGTTCAAAGGGAGTCTGGACAAGCTCACGGAAGAAAAATCTGAGGTTCCCAAATTCATGGGAACCACAGCTGACCCAAGAAGTTCTGACCTGAAGTGGTTGGAGGGTGGATAACATGGAGGGAGAAACTTCTGCTTCCTTTTGCCTTTCTGCAGGAGTTCATTCCTGAACTGATCCTGAATGCTAGGTGCTGAGGTGGAGAGACCTAAGTCCCATGTACTTATTTTTATATGCGTGTAGACCTGTAGTAAAGGACAGTCTTGTGAGTCACTAGATATAGGAAATGTAAATTTAGCTGCATGGACAGTTTGGTCCCCTGGTCAGTGTCTGTGCTGGAGCTGCTTGTGGGTCACAGTTCTGGATTTAGAGGGTTACACAGGTCATAACTTGGGGTGTTTTGACAAAAAGATAGTCTGTGTGTGCCTGGGAGTGTTTAATCATGCTGAGGCATCATTCCTGTAAAGCATGAACTAGTGGGCTGTACAGTGAAAGAGAGCAAAGCAAAATGGTTTGCTCTTTCCTGTGGTGGTTAGAAATCAAGTAAATTATTAGAATCCAAAGCAATGTTCTGCTCTGAGAGAGTGAGATGAGTTGTATATTGCTAGACAGGATTTATCCTGAAGAGAAAAGCAAGGGCAAAGGCTGTAATTTGATAGGATGAATCCAGCTTTGAGACTTCACGTGATATCTCAGATTAGATGTGCTATATCTGCACGACACACAGCACAGATCTAGTACTGGCTGCCAATTCAGGTTTCCTCAAAAACTTTGTTCTGGCAGCCTTTATACTGGATGAGGAGTCTCCTGCCCTATTGCAGCCATCACAGAGGTAGCATAAACACACTGTGTGCTTAACTGGAAAGCATTGTATCCCATGCCTGTTGAACCCCAGTTTTGTACTTTTGGATAACTCTTAATGACCATGTAAAACTCATCAGTCGTTAAGGGTTCACCAGGTCTGGCACTGAACCAATGTTGTTAAGACCTGATGCAGTTAATCTGGCCCTGCTCCCTCTTCTGGCACTGTGGGACAGCGAGGCTTGAGCTGGTTATTTGTGGAGTTAGCTGAGACCTGGTGAGGTTTATTAGCTGGGGTCGTAACACAACTATACTGCTCCCAATTTAAACTGGCTCTGTAAATGTGCCTCTCTGTTTCCAAAGCGCTTTTCCCAAACTAGTAAAACTTGCCAGACTTGAGCATGGTTAACACACAGTCTGAATAAACTGCTAGCAGGAAGCTGAATGCTCTGCTTGCCATATCTGAGGACTTCCCTGAAGCATCTGTGTCCCCTATTTTAAGCCCATGGGATGCTACTGACTTGTGTCAGTGTTTCAATTGTACAGCTGAATATTATACAATCATTAAAAGTTATCCTAAAGTACAATCTTATAATAGAAAATGTTTATTTCACTGTGGATTACATTAAGATGCAATGTCAGTAGCCTGCCCTGTGCTTTGTCAGCTCTGGCACTCTGCAAGTGTTAAATTTTGTATGTGACCCACCCAAAACACCCCATCAGATAGCCAGATAGGTTTTTCTTACCAACTGCTACCACATAGCTCTGTAGTTGGAAATAGGTCTATTTTGCAGTACTGGCAAACTGCTGTATGCATTGAATGCTGTAAGGAATATCTCTGTAGTTGTTTCCCAAATGCCTTGTTAGCAATGCTTTAAATAATGTGGCTTATCAGTTGGAGTGAAAGTGTCCACAGGCAAATTTGCACAGAATTAAGTAAATTTCAACTATGGAAATAAATTGTGTTGACTGTCTTCCTTAGAGTGCTGACTGGATTCATGTTTTTAGTGTTTGTGTTCCAGGGGCTTGTAATTGAGCTTTATTTCCACCTCTCTAATACTTGATTTCAAGTTGTACATGATATCAAACAAGCATAATCACTCTGAGCATGGAGTTTGTCTGGCTTTACTTTGAGTGCAGCTGTACAGATGACTTCTATTCTGGATATCTTCAGAAATAAAGACAATAAATAAGTGGTCACTTGCAGCATGTTTTAGTGTATGTAGATCTTCCAGATATTTTTAGGAAGCCTGCAGAAGCACGGGTTGTATTTAACTCCTTTATGTAATTGAATTGTCTTGCTTTATTTTTTCTTACTCTTATTGCAGTCTCAAGGCTGTTTGTTACCCATTTTGTAACTTATGTAAAGGGTGAATTGCGGTCACAGTTTCCTTTACTTCACAAGTACTGCCATTTAATAGCATGGCCATCCTGTATGGGGGCGGGGAATAGCATGATAGCACACATAGCCTTCTGTATGGTCAAAGGAGCTGATTAAAGGGAGCCTGAACAGTGCAGTGTTTCTGACGTTTGTACATATGTATTTTGACTAATGATTACCACAGTGCAGACAAAAAATGATTAAATGTATAACAGCTGACATTTTCCGTTGGGACTTTAGTGGAGGAGAAGGGTGAGACATTTGCCTCTTCTTTGCAGTTAAACAGCTGGGATATGTGGGAATCCTGGATTCTGCTTTAGAGAAGGGCAGATTTGAACAGTCACATTCTTGTGCCCTCCTCCTTCTGGCCCCATCTTCTGCTCACAGTCTTTGTACCATTCCCCCCATCTCCCTCTCCCCCCCAAATGCTCTGTATTCTGTCTCGCCCAGGACTATTTGTTTTGGGGCTGATATGCGTTCTGCTCCAAACTATGTTGGTAGCTCTCGTTTTTGATGCCAGACCTTGCTAAACAGAAGAAAATCCTGGGAAAAGCCTGCTCGTCCATGTTATCTTCATCACTAGAGTTCTTGCTAGGATATGCAGTAATTCAGATCTTCTTTGACAAAACTGTGCATTATGAAAGGGATCTATGCCTGTATGGCATAGCGGGCAGTATAACATTATTAATAGTTGATTGGTAATTGAAGTTAAACCTAGTCAGGATACCTATGTGATGGAAAAGGGTTGTTTTTTCCACCTTATTACTTTCTCCAAGAGAGATCCAGAGTGAGACAGGCAAGCATGGCATGTTTGGTACCAGCTTATCCAACTTCAGAATGTCAACAGTGTGTCCACAATCCTCACTCATGCTGCGTGGCCTTGGGATTTGCAGGAAAGGAGATGCTGGAAATGTTCTTCTTTGGAAAATTAAATAGTGTGCTGAAGAGGCAAATTTCACTGCAGGAAACAGTAATACTTGGGGGGGCTGGACAGGGTGGATGTATCTTTAAAATATGGGAAAATTTATTTTCTCCATTCTCATTCTTCTGGACTATTTGCTAGATTCTCTTAACAAGTAGGGCTTTATGCTGCAGGAGTCTGGAGCTTCACTGCATGTAGAAATAGCAGCCTCATGTAACAAGGATATTAGTGTGGCAACTCTCAGCAAACAGGAGCTCCTTGTGTTGAAACCTCCTGTGATGATAGTGGGATTGAGTAAATCATGCCTAAAGCTCTTGTAATACCTGTGAAAGGCGCAGGCTTAGGTTGAGGAAATGTCATAATTGAATCTCTTCCATTCAGATGAGTCACTTGAGTCATATTGTGAGATTTTTTCCCCACTTAAAATCTAGCAGACTACCTGGTTTTAAGAATATTATACATAAAAAGGTGGGAGGAGTGGTTCATTTAAGAGTAGGGAAAATTGTGGATTTGTTGCCTTGCTGCAGAAGACAGCACAGATTCCCCTAGATTACTGCAGTCATTCTGCTGTGCTAATTGGGATACAATATTTCTTGCTCAATGCTCTGTGTGCATTGTCAGTGATGCTGTTCTAGCAGCTTTCTGGATTTTTTGGTCTTTCCCTGCTCTATGCATTGAATAAAAGGGTGAATGTGTAGTACTTGCATTTAGTTACAGTGAGGTAGTAGTAGCTTGGGTTTGGTCTATTTGTAATATTTTCTTATGTGGTTCATTTACATTTTTTTTTTACCTCTAAATGTTGACACATACCAGTGACAGGCTGTGCTGCAGTAAATACTAACTTGCAGATAACATCAGTATTGTACACCTTAAATGAAACTTTTTAGGCTAGCAAAGTGCTTTTTTGATTCCCCCGTATCGCTCATCCAATTTTGATGTATCTCCAGGCTTTAGAATACTTGATTAAGAAAACCAGAGCATGTCAAAATGCAGAAAGACCCGACTGCTGTGAATGCTATTGTTGTCCTTCTAATACACATCACTAAGATGTAGCTCCACTCTAAGCAATCATTTTTTTTCTCTATTGTACTATGGAGATACTGCTTTTCTGAGTATTTGCCAAACCTGACAATCTCTTACAGCTACCCACTGGATAGGAATGTATTTATTTGCTCTAAAAATAATTAGCTAAAAGATGCTGATATGTAAATGGAAGCCTCTAAATCAGGAAATTATTATTGTAAATATGCTTATGTTTGGATTATGGGATTCTGTTTCTGGGGTCAGATAGTTGCTAAAATTTCAAGAATAAGGGCATTTGAGACATTGTAGCACTACTAGAACAATTTCCATGTGCATGGAGATGTTCAGTGATACAGACAAGGTGAATTTGTCATGATAAGAAAGCTGGGTGCAGGCCCAACAGCAGTTCCACCCTTGGAACACCCACAGGTTGAACAGAAGCAGAGCATATTGTTCTGGCAGCAAGTGGGGGTTCAGTCTCACCATTCTGGTGAAGAAACTTCAAGTACCATAAAGCTGTAGAGTTTGTAACCACTAATGTCAGGATGTTGGTTGTGATGTTAGGCATCTTCCTTCTGAGTTGGATGAAGGGATCTATCTGGTGGTCAGACCTGACCTCCTACGATGCCTGTGTCTATCTAGTGTTTATAATCTGAGCTGTTCTGAAAATGTGTTGAGGTCAATAAACAAACTAGCCTCAGTCTGTGCTGCATGCCCAGGAGAATGCTTGAGGTAAGCAAATCAAAAGCAACTCCTAAGGCTTTGGAGGCAAGTGAAAGCTGCAAGGATATGAGTGGTGATCTTTGCATCCTGAAGTGAATTTTGTACAATACATTTGTTCCTAGGATGTGATGCAGCAGGAATTATATGGTAATGCTCTGAAAGGTGAAACTAAAGTAAAAAAGGATGAGGGTGCCATAGATCACCAAGACAAGATAAAGTGGTGGAGACTTTTTGTAAGCATCCAGCAAGATCCCCTTGAAGATGGTGATAAGGAAATTTTAATCACCTAGACACTTGCTGTACTAAGTTTAAAGGACTATTCAGCAGGTTTGAGATGTCTTGGTGACGTTCTGCACATAAAAGACTGTGAGCAGGGGAGAGTTGCATGGTGTGGAACCTAAGCAGTGGAAAGGAAGTGGTTGAGCATACACTGCTGATGAAGGGCAACTTGACTGAGTAGTCTTTCACATAATGTTAACAGTTCTAAAGAAAGACTCAAGCAGGGATTGTTTCCTGATAGGCTTTTCTCAGGAAAAAGATACTGAGGAGAAATGTTTGGTGGGTTTTGTTGTTGTTTGGTTGTGTGTGGTTTTTTTTGGTTGGTTGGTTTTTGCTTGTTGGTTTGGTTTGTTTTTTTGTTTTGTTTTATATATATGTGTGTGTGTATGTGTGTATATTTCTTTAGGAAAGGGCTTACAGAAAGCACTACATTAAATTATTTATTTTTAAAACAGAATTGCAATTTTCCTATAGACTTTAGGAATAATTATGTAGAAGGCCAAAATATAAAATGAGATTCACCTGGCAAGGAACATTTAAAAAAAAAATAAATCTAGAGTGAAAAAAAATAAATCTAGAGTGACAGAAGTATTTAGAGGAAGATAAAGGAAGAGTTGATCTGATAATCCAGAGAAAAAGAGAGTTATCCATAGGTGATACCAAAAAGGTCACCTAGTCTAGGTGCTATTGCAGATGACACAAGTGATCAAGGGCCAGAGTCTCAGCTGCTAGCACAGGAGGGAGAAGGAGGGAGGATACTGAGGAAGGACAGGTGATCCCATTCCGTCATCCACCTACATAGTCTCCAGTGTGATTTCATCAATGACCTAGATAATTATCTGGGAATCATGATTAGTAAACTTGCATCTGAGAGAGGCAATGAGTAAGCTGGAGGACAGAGCTAGAATCTGAAAGTAGAATAAAACATCAATCAGAGGAAGGATAAATAAAAGCATGACAGTAGAATATTCAGCTGCGTGAGTAGAGAGCAACTTATTATGTAGCTGTCCTAATGAAAAAAGATCAGGGAGTTACCATGAATTAAAAGCTGAATATTATCAACAGTGTTGTCTTCTGGGGCGGGAAGGGGGGGAAGCTGACATATGCTTCCATTATGATATTTAAGCAACAGTATATCCTGGGAGATCAATAAAATAATCCTTCAGCTCTAGTTTAATGTTCATAAAGCCTGAGGTCAAATACTGGATTCTGGTTTTGGGCTCGATACCTTGGTAAATTTGTGCCAGTTGGACTGTGCCCAGAAGGGAGTGACAGGAAAGTCTAGGAAATACGATTTACAAAGAAGGCTTGAATAAACTAGATTTGTTTTGCCTGAAGAGAAGACTAAATGAAGGCACGTATTCTCAGCTGCACTAGGGCAAGGGAATAATCTATTCTCCCGTGCCCACTACAAATAGGATAAACAGTAATGGGCTTACATCACATCAAAGGAGGCTGAGGATGCACATTGGGGGAAATTTTCTCACAGTAAATACTGTGGAACACAGGAGTAGGCAGCTTTAGAGGTTTCATAGGACTCGGCATTACAGTTTTGAATAGCAGATTAACCAAAGCAAACAGTAGGTAGAACTTGTAAGTAGATGATCTGGACTTGGTAGAGAGGACAGGTGATTGCCATTTCTGTAAAAATCAAACATTATCATTGCTAGAAAGTATTCAAAACCATCTTAAAATCACTGAAATAAAAACTTTTTAAAGCTTGGATCATTTAAAACCTTCTACAAATGTTAAAAATAGCCCCAAACCCCTAAGGTAAATAACTGGAAAGTATGTACATATATATTCACAAGGTGAAAGCAGCTCGTTTGGGTGATAGATTTGGATTACATGAACAGTTGTGTCTGATAAAGCTGTGCTCTGAAAGTCCTTCTCGGTTAATACCTGGAGCAGAAACATAGAATCTTGGTAATATCCACTGCTTCTTCATCACCTGATAGTACTATCAGTTGCTTTTAGATGGTTAGTTTTACCTTTTTACTGAACTTCGTAAAGCAAAAATGGAAAAGAGACGGTGATTTTCTATGTCCTTTAATTCTCTTCTATGTTTCTTTAAGCCCTTCTCCCCTTGCCAGGAGCCCTAGTCATCCTCACAGAGCTTTGTACTGGGGTTGTCATGGCAAAAATCAACTCACTATGGTGCTCCCTCTGTGGTAGTTCAGTCATGCAATGGTAGGTATTATGTTAGTGTTGTTGTTTGCACCATTTTCAGGAAGCTTCCTGTGATGACTAAGTGGCTTCCCTTGAAGAAGAGTAGTTGTGGTCTGTCCTCATTCCAGTCCCTGGTAGCCAGGTCACTCCCTAAACCTCTGGCTTGTCCCTACAGTGGTCACAAATGCCTAAGGAAAAGAAAGAAGAGGAGGCACGTATATACTGCTTCCCGAAGTATTTGGTCAACCTCAAAGTACATTTATTGTGGGGATACTCTAAGGCAGATTAGTTTCTTCATTCTTTAACTTGCATAGGAAGCTTCTCCCCTGTACTTGCCCTGGCCTTTTTAGGCCTGGATAAATTTCTGGTGTCCATAACATCTCCTTGTTGGAGTTCCTAAGGCCCATTGTCTTCTGGTGGGTTTGAACCCTTTTCTGCTGTCTTTGTAACACCCCCTTTGTGTTTGTTTCTGAGAAGTGATGATGACCAGTCAATCCCCGTTGAAGTTATTTGGTCCACTTGCGAGTTGGTTGCAATTTGACAAATCCAACACAAACTACACGTTCAGTCCCACCCTGACCAGGCTTTTCGTTAAACTTTTTCAAGCTTTCATACCATCTTTTGAGGCCAAAATTGCATTTGAGCCAGCTATGGATTTCTGTGGTTCTGGTACAAACCAATGCAGTGAACAGCCAAGATCTGTGTGGAGCACCACCGTGGTGTCTTCCTCTGTGTCCCCTTTTTACCTAATGTAAGCTGATAGCAGGCTATATTAACCTGCTGACAGCAACATCCACGAAAGCAGATTAAGGAGTAGGATGTGTCCTTCCAAAATCCTTTGCCGTGTGGTGGTTGTAATTTGAGGAACTGAGATCCTCTTGGTGCTCTGACATAGCAGTAGATGCTCCTCAGTCCAGCTGACTGGCACTCTGTAGTTAAGGCAACTCATCATGACAACAAAAAAACCTCATACGTACCTGCCCTTGAATTGAAGCATCTTTTCCATGATTCCCTCAAAGACACTTTTCAAAAGGTGCACATGAACAGTGCTGCTTGCTCGCTGTTGCTCTAGGATCCGTTCTCAACCTTTAGAATAGGTCAAGTGCTAAAAGCTAAACTTTCTAATATTTTTGCGTTCACCAATGTGTTGGCAAGTGTTGGGAAATGTTTTTTTCTCAAAAGGATGGGAATTTGAATCCATGTGATTCCAGTTACCTGTCTGGGTCTTTAATGGATATGCAGCCCCATTTAAAAAATCTTATTAATTAAAAGCTTAGCGGTTGTTATTTATTAGCATATCAGTTAAAAGCTGTAGCAAAAGAATTAATGAGTCGTCGTTTTGTTTTTCAGCTATGGCAGCCATTCGAAAAAAGCTGGTTATAGTGGGTGATGGTGCCTGTGGAAAGACCTGTCTGCTGATTGTATTTAGCAAAGACCAGTTCCCTGAAGTGTATGTTCCCACTGTCTTTGAAAATTACGTAGCAGATATTGAAGTGGATGGAAAGCAGGTATGTGTACACTTCTGTAACAGTTAAAATGGATTTTCTTCATTCAGAACAGCATGGACATCTCTACACTTCTTTAGTAAGTGGTCAGGACATGTACTTAGTGCTGATGTTGTAAATATACTGGCCTTGCTAGAACCCATCTGATTAACAACCTGATTTAAACGTTATTATACAAGTTGAGAGTCTAAAAACTATACAGTTCTTCCAAGTAGAATGGTGCAGTAGGTAGGAGGGGATGGAGCAATTCAGACATGAGTATATGCTGAGGACACGGCTGCCTGCCTTTAGAATTGCATAGTGGAGTCACTGTTTTGATAGGGACCCGGTATTGATGGGTTTTGGTTGGTTTTTGGTTTGTTTTGGGTTTTTTGGTCATACCCACTCCTGACAATGTGCAGGAATGCTTCAAGTAAAATAACCATTAAAATACTTCATTTTAGTTTTAACTATTTTAAAAATCAGTTTTCACTGTATGCGACCTCAGAGTCTTTTGTTTGGCAAGCAAGCAAAGGTGACAGACACCTGCTCCAAGAGGCAGTTTTCAGAAGGCTGCTCTCTGAACACTGAGTCAGTTGCCTTCTGCATTTCTGTCACACAAGGTACTGTGTGATGTGTAGGATTGTTCCTTTCCAGGATACTCATGGGAACACACAAAGCAGAAATTTTTCGTTTTACAGAAAAAGAAGTGCAAAGCTCAAGTATTTTCAAAACCTTTTAGGAAGCCATGGCAAAAATCTGTTTTGTTGCTGTGACCACACAGAGCTTGCCTCAGTGCCGCGGGTCTGCACGTCAAGCGTGTTTTTCATTCTGGTGGTGCTGAGCTTTCCTGTTTTGCCCCTTACTGTGACACATCTTTACTCTGGGTTCAGGTACAGCCAGAACATCTTTCAGTCAGTTCTAGTTCAGATGCACTGACAGATTGATTGAAACTACTCAGTTTCTATCCTAACTTGAGCAAAAACATTTTGAAATGGTTTTAGTCTTTATGTTAAATTTAATTTCCTACTGTTAGAGTTGTGGATTATTTGTGGGTTTAGTCATGACAGTTCATGCTCTTTGAGTCTAAAAAGAGCTTTTCTCTCCTACGATATGAATGAGTAGAAAGAATTTGGACTAATATTAGAACGTTTCCCCTCAAGCAACACTTTCCACAGTTTCTATACAGTATCTTAGATGGTAGGGACTGTTGTTTAAAATAAGTACGATATCCATTTCTTTCTCTTATCACCTAGTCAAACTTCCTCATTCCCTTCTGCCTGAATCTCTACATCTCTAAATGGGTGAACAGGGAGTCATGCCCCATCAGCTATATACAGCTGGTATTTAAATAAAAGTTGGCTGAGCGGTGCATTTTCTGTGGCGGACATGTCAGCTGATTTGCTTTTGTAACTAGTTGTCATTTTATTCAAGCACTTGTCTTCAGAAAACTTGATTACAGAAGTTTGTAGGAGAGCAGTGCCTAAGACGGTTCTGTTTGACAGCCACTCACTGCTCTTTTCCTAGGAAAGCATTACCAGAAATCTTCATTAGCCGTATGAAGACAAAATGGTGATGGTATATGTGGGGGTTTCTTTAGATAGAGCGAAGGAGCTGACTCCAGTGCCATGTGAGCAGACCCTCAACAGACATCTCCCTAAAAAAGATGAACGTTTGCCACAAAATTCACATTTGCAAATGCAGAGGTGACAGAGGAGTATTTCTGACTGTAGTACGGAAGAGTTTTGTGTATGTGTGTGACTAAGGCTGTGTATCTTCCTATCTTTCTATCTATGTAAACATACAGTTTTCTTGCACATTCAAGCTCACATTTGGGTTCCAGTTCTGCCCATCTGTATTTATCTGACCTGCTGTGGAATTTTTTTCCCCCTATAATGTTTGAATCTAAGAGCTTAAACAAGAAATCCACTCTGTTGCAAAGCCAAACACACCAGAGAATCTCAAGCAAAAGTATACCTTAACTTGATTCTAGCTTTTGAATTTCCTAGTTTAGATGTTGGCTGTTCCTTCTACAGTTTTAAATGACCCTATTGGGATGTTCTTCACTAGATCCCCTGTAAGTTGGAATATGGAGAACATTAGCTGCTTTACTAAGATCTTAGTAACAAGAAGCTTTACACACAAATCATCTAAATTTCAAAGGAATTTGCAAGTCTAAATTTCTGCTGTGATGGAGCTTTAATGAATTTATGCACAACTACGTACAATCTTGACATTTCTTTTCTCACTACAGGTTGCAGCTGTAAACCAGTTGAAAATGTCCATAATCCTAAAAAGCATATATTTAGGGTCCATTTTTACTGAAAACTGTTGTTTCTGGAATGCTTATCAGAGAGATTTCCAGCACTTCAGAGCTGATTCCCTTCAATTCTTCTGCCTTGCTTTTCTGCTGGTAGCTTTTTTGTCATTTCAGAGAATTGACACTGGTCATGGATATAAAGAAAAGTCTCCTAAGTGGCAGTAAATTGATTTTTGGAGTTATGGAATTAAAATTTCTAGTAGTTCTCCTGTAAAAGTGTTTTATCTTGTATTCTTCTTCTTTAGTGTTAATTGGAATATTTTATCCAGTTCTCTTGGGTTACAAGTTTCTGAATCAGAGCCTTCCTGGTGATCTGGCTAACAGCCTTATCTTTCTTCTGCAGGTTGAGTTGGCTTTGTGGGATACAGCAGGACAAGAAGACTATGATCGACTTAGACCGCTTTCTTATCCAGATACTGATGTTATACTTATGTGTTTTTCAATTGATAGTCCTGATAGTTTAGGTAAGTAGATCACTAACTGAACTGGCACCACTTCTCTGTGTCACTGTATTCCCCTTGGAAATTGTGCTGTAAATATATATTTTCACATGCTCTAATGATAGCAAGCATTCCTAGTTCCAAAATTCATACTGGCTTGAATATATAGTTTTCAGATGTTAAGATCTTAAAGGAACCCGACGCCTTCAGCAATGTTGAGTGGCATTTTGAGAGCCTCAGCAGTGCGCTCTGTTTACCCAGAGCTCTGCTGGCTCATTTGTGCAACACTTAGCAGGGAGGCAGCTCTCTGGCATAGATCAGCAACCCCAGCTTAGCAACACTGTCCAGTGGGCCAAGGCAGCATGCTGGTGTGCTTGTCCCTTGGGAGGGGCTTCCCTGCTGACCTCAAGCAAGCAGGAAGGCTGTGGCTGCCCTCCTGTGTCCAGAAGCCCTGTGAATACATGAGATATCTGCTGAGTGACAAATCCCATCCAGGGTTGGATATTTATTCTTTTTTCCTTGAAAACTGTAGGTTCTTAACACAATCAAGACCATACTGTATCCAGGAAAATAAGAGTAACTTCCTTTCTAAATGGGAAGAGTAACTTCCTTTCTAAATGGAAAAGCTAAGTTTGTGTTTTCATCCCTTCTGCCACCCCACTCCCTCCTTGTTATTCAAGAGAGATCAGCATTGAAACAGTTTTTGATCCCAAATAGCCTGGGGGGTTTTGCTGTCTGCTTGGTGGGTGAAAAACATGAGTTAGAACCACACTGAAGGGAGAC
The DNA here is from genome assembly GCA_013399075.1 of Chloroceryle aenea. Taxonomy (NCBI): domain Eukaryota; kingdom Metazoa; phylum Chordata; class Aves; order Coraciiformes; family Cerylidae; genus Chloroceryle; species Chloroceryle aenea. The sequence continues at coordinate 84,873 of VWZY01010796.1, forward strand.
TCTTCCTGAAAGCGGGGGTGGCTCACTCACTGGTGGAAATGATCACAAGCTGGAGATTTGAACTCTTCTAGTCTGCTCTCCAGTGACTGACATCTACTTGTGATAGAAAAAAAAAAGAGAAGAAAATAATTGCCAAGCTTATGACTTCTGAGCTTCAAAAGCATACATTACAAAAATCTGTATTAGTTGGGCACCTCTTCGGTGTGGAGTCCAAGACTCCATTGAAGGTTTATAAACCTTATGCATAGATATCGATGTATTTGATCTTACAAAGGTGTCTGAAGAAGGCAAGGAGCAGACAATGCCTACTTCTCACAAGTGGGATTTGTTCATTAGTGGCTATTCTTACTAGAATGCAGATAATGTTATGGCAGATCTTTAGGCACGTTGATTCTGTGAGTATATATGTGTGTGTGTATGACCAGGTGTAAGGAGAATCTTCTGCACAGTGACCCAGCTGGTACTTGCTTGTAACTGGTCAGAATCGTGCCCATGCATTGGGCAGTTCTGTGCCAGGAGAAGTAAGAGTGCTTTGTCTGTCAATACTTTATTATTTTAACCGGTGCTGAAAAATGAGGTACTATTTCTTTCTTCGATGTATTAAACCACCAAATCCTTTGGAGCTTTTTACTGCTGGGGTGCTCACGATCCCTGCAAGCTGTCCTCACAGAGGCTTTTTTACTGGACATCTCATCTGTCTTATGGATGACCAGAGTTGTGTCTTAGGAAGAAACAAGAATGAGACAGAAAGGATCCAGGAAGCACAGAAATGTAGTTAATGGTTTAGTTCTGAATGTAGCTACCACAATGGTTGAAAAATACCATTCCTGTTGCAATTTAGAGAAGGTTTGAGTAAATAAGCAAAATATTCCTTAATCTGTTACAGTGGTGTAACAGACAGATGGCTCTTCAGGTGTGCAGCATCTAGAGGCCAGCACCCCCTGAGCGCTCCAGGTGCAGCTGCAGAAATGCTGTTTTGGCTGTAGTGCAAAAACTGTCTTCAGAATGCTTGTCTAAATTGTTCTTTCAAGCAAGAAAACAATGTCATGATAGTGAATGTCTCTTCAAAAGCTGAAGGGAATTTCATGCAGATAAAAAGGGGTTATGTAGCCTGCAGGTACATCCACTGGTGCATCTCAGATGTCTGAGAGCTTCTGAAAGCAAAGCCAAATGTTTTGAGCTGTTCAACATTTCCTGCTATATAGAATTTATCAAGGTTTTGCTTTCAAAAGCCCTCAAGTCTTCCATTTGTAGCTCCATTAAGACCAAAACAAACAACAACAACAAAAAAAGATGAAAGCAAACAAACATAAAAAAATCCCATAGGGGAGTTATGATAGGAGGAAAAAGTTTCTTGTACGAGTGCAAATTCATTTGCTGCAGATGGGGAGAAGTGGCAAATCTGCAAATGACTTACACAAAGTGTTCATTTCTGTGCATCTGGCATTAGTGTATAGAACAGCATTTCTGCTGCAGTTAATGGGATTGTTCAGAGTGGTCGGTTGGTTTGATACTGCTTTATAAAAGGAAGAAATGATGTAAAAACTTATGCTTCAGGGTTGTGCCCATCTTTAGCTTCTGGAGATTAAAAAAAAAAAGTTGTCTCTCTTGAAAGTGTTCCATAACTTTCTACTGTAGAATCCTGCATGCTGTTCTTTGAAGTACCTGGTGCTAACCCTTCTCAAGTAGCTACTGAGGTCAGGTGTCCTTCAGCCTTGAAATTACCATAGACAGGCTTGTCTTTTTTGGTAATAACAAAACAGGTCTATTTTCTTCCCAAGTTAGGAGTAGAAAAGAAGGCATCAGTGTGGATTAGCAAAGCTAAAGCCACTCAGGCAGCAAATGAAATCTTTCACAATAAAACTCTCTGCAGAAGTGGGGTGTAGTACAGACATACTTCTAATTTTTTTATTTTTTTTTTAAGAAAACATCCCAGAGAAGTGGACCCCAGAGGTGAAGCATTTCTGCCCCAATGTGCCTATCATCTTGGTAGGAAACAAGAAGGACCTGAGGAATGATGAGCACACAAGACGAGAGCTGGCCAAAATGAAGCAGGCAGGTTCTTTTCTGGTAGTCGTACAGCAAATGAGGAAAGCGTGCAGCGGTTCTACCAGAGCGTTAAATGGGCTCCTGCAGCTCGCTGCCAGCTGCCTATGCCCTGCATAATGAACGCTTCTCTGTGACAGAAACCAGAAAGTATATATTACTTATAATTGAGAGTTTCTTGTTTCAGATTCAGATAAATGCTTTTAGAAAAAGGCATTCTCGATAATGAAAATGTCTGTATTGGGTTACTAACAGTCATCTGCTTGCTGTGCTGGAGAGCTGGGTGCCTGAGGTGGAAAGGAATTAGGAGACATCAACACCTCAAGTGCATGCACACTCAAGTTGTACTTTAGTCCATTCGGGATGTGAAAGGAAATGGTTTTATTGCTTGGTGTTTTGAGGTGATAACCACAGGTGCTGTAGCTCATTCCTGAGCCTGTCACTAGGTTTTGTTTTCAGATTTGAGTCTGAAACCCCCAGCTGAGGTATGGAACTGCAAATAGTTTGCTCTGTCCTGGAATTTTTGTTCCTGTTGCATATTTGTTTTTATACAAAGACTGAGGTATTGATTTGGGGATTTGTTCATAGGCCTTTGTTACAATTGTGGCAAGAAGTTGCATAAATGTTTCCTCTGAAATCATTTGTTCAAGTTTCACAGGGTCTTCTTGCAGCTTTTGAGCTCAGAGGTGTTAGAAAGTGATCGTGTCCTAAGCAATCTCAGTATGCAAATAGACAGCCCATCTGTAATCCAGGCTGAGGCACGTGCTGCATCTGAGAAAATAAGTAAATTGTATTTTACATCTCCCTTTATTATTTAAAGGATTTCTCTGGGGAGAGCAATGAATTGGTAACTAACTGATTAATTATAGGCATTTAATCCAGAAATTCCTTTACCTTTGCAGGGAAGCTGGGGGGGAGAGGGCAGATTGGTGTGCGTCGGTGTAGCTTTGGGTTGTCCTCACCTGTTGCTCTGGTGTTGTTACAGGAGCCTGTCAAACCCGAGGAAGGAAGAGATATGGCAAACCGCATTGGTGCATTTGGGTATATGGAGTGTTCGGCAAAGACCAAAGACGGTGTGAGGGAGGTTTTTGAAATGGCCACTAGAGCTGCTTTGCAAGCCCGGCGTGGCAAGAAAAAGTCCGGGTGCCTTCTCTTATAAAGTGTGGCCAGAGGAAGATGGCCAAAGCAGCACCCTGCACTTGAGTAATTTTGAAGTGCTGTTTATTAATCTTAGTGTATGATTACTGGCCTTTTTCATTATCTATAATTTACTTAAGAGATTTAAAAATCGAGTCATCTTGCTACCAGTATTTAGAAGCCAACCATGATTTTTATAACAATCTGCATCAAAATTCATCTGTGCACCCAAGGTTAACCTCAACATTCCTCTAACAAACCTTTTCTGCACTCACAGGATATGCCAGGCGCTAATTGAAGACAATTCTCTATCTTCTTTCTTCTCTCTAAAAGAGAAAAAGCTATCAACACAGAGGATTGATCCGTAACTACTTTATAACTAACGTCCTATTCTAATTGAGTAAAACAGTTACATGGCTGTATGTGGAATCAAGTGTAGCTTCAGTGCTATCACATTTAGGAAGATCTGATTTTCATGGCTCAGTGGTTTAAAACAGTAGTTTGAAAATGTGATCACTCTGAAATGACCAAGTTCCATTCAGCTAAGGAGAAGTGAGGGTTCTGTGGTTTCATGTTAGTTACCTTTTAGTTACTGTGTAATTAGTGCCAGTTTAAATGTATGTTACCAAAAATAAATCTATTTACCCCAGCTTAGATGTAGTATTTTTTGTATAATTGGATTTCCTAATACTGTTACTTGTAACCTCTGCGTTAAGGTGTTCTGGGTTTTTTAAGAAACTGTATTTGAAAATAAAGTCCGATGGAAAGCAGCTGATCCTCTTCCCCTGTTCATTTTTAAGAGTCTGACCCATTTGAATGATTTGAGTGGTCTGCACACCCAGGAGGAGTTTTTTCCATGATGTGCCGTAGGGAGGAGAAAAGACAGCCTGCTCACACTCAAAGCTTCTGAACTGTTCAGTTGCCTTAAGTTCATTGCTGGACCCAGTTTCAAAACTTTAAAAAAAAAAAAAAAAAGGAAAAAAAAACCTTTTTGTGTAAGTTTGGTTACCATGTAGTGATCAGACTCCTAACCTGTGAACTTCTTGCTGTTCTGCAGCCAACTAAACTCTTTCTGTATTTTCATTTTTCCAACAACTAATAGAATAAAGGCAGTTTTCTAAGCTCCCTGTATCCTGGTGTCTGTATTCCTCACTCTGGGTTTTTGGCCCAGCGTCGGACAGCCTGAATCAGAAATACCATTTTTGATACAGCTCTGGTACGATTCGCTGAGCAGCTGCAAGTTCTTTGATTCTGATTTTTGTTTCCCAGCCAGTGATATGCACCTGCTGCTCGCAGTGGTTTCTGAGCGCTGCAGCAGAGCAGAGGTGGAATCCCTCACCCTGCCTGGACCCTGCAGTGAGTGGCAAAGCTTTCCAGGAGCTGCATTTGATGCTCAAGCCAGATGAGAATACATCAGTTGAGCTGAATTTGCCACTCTTGAGCATGAGAACAGACAAGCAGGAGGAAGGTGTGTAGGAGGGGAGCATAGGAAGAAGGGAGGAAGAGGCAGCAGTGTTGCTGTAGGAGCACGGGATGGTATATGGTGTGCAGGTCTGCACTGTGGGTACAACAGGGAACAGCAGTGTGCAGTTCCATGCTTGCACTGGTGTTTACAGTGGCTGCTGGTGAGCTGAGAGCCTCTGCCAGCTGGGAGGACAGGGTCCAGCTGCTGCGGACATCTACATAAGTGTGCACCTTTCTGCCTTCCAGTAATGGCCTAAAAAGAAAATGTCACACTTTTTTTTTCTCCCCACAATGTTACTGAATCTTCTTCCTGCAACAAAAGGAGGAACAGGCCTGGCTGTGGGAATGCCCCATACCTCTGGAACATGTCCTCCCTCTGCAGCCAGACACCCCAGAGTGAGTGTCTGGTAAGCCCAGCAGTGGCACCCACCCCACCCTTCCCTCCTTCCTCTCCTGCGTGCCTGTTGTCCACCCTTGTGGGTTGATAGGGTTGAACAGAGCAGGAAGTTCCCAGCTGCAGCTGTGGGACTGCCCAGGGTCATGTCATTCTCTGCCCTGTTAANTTTACAAAGTTTCTCCATGTTTTTCTGGTCTTTTTTTTTTTTTCTTTTTTTTTTTTTTCTTGTTGAGTGTTTTGGGGTATGATTGCAGTTGAGCAAAACTGGGGGGTTTTCGGGCTTTCAGAGCTGCTGGATTGCAGTTTCATATGGTGACACTTGCAGAGCAGCACTTAACACTGCTCTTCAGCGGTTTTCAGTAAGGTCTGCCTGTTCAGGCTTAGCTCTACTGATGCACTTCCACATGGAAGTGATTGTTATCCCAGTCTTAATCTAAACACTTGTTAACTAACAGCACCCCCACTCCATCTCCTCTGTCTTGTGTACCAGCTGGCTTTAGGTTTACAGGCCAGTCTGCTTTTCTTCAAGTTCAGAAGTGGGGATAAGTCAGTGTCTCCCATTTATAACCAGAAGCTCCAGCTACCTCTCCTTGTCCCTTAGTACTGCTGGTGTCAAGAGTAGAAACCTGCTTAGGAGCATGTGGTTGTAAAGTTATGGGTCCTTGGCCTTCTCACCTTTGAGGACTGGCAGCCTGGCTCCTCTGGGTTCCCTTGACATGTCATCTCTGGAAGCCACCTTGTTCTGGATGAAACTGGGGACAGGGGTGGCCAGGCCAGACTTGGGAAATGAGAGCTCAGTGCCCATGGGGAGTGATCCAGCTGGGCAAGGAGCTTTGAAAGGGTTAGAGGAAACCTGAGGAGCCAAATGTCGGCCCTCAGGAGTTTGGTACTGGAAGTGGGGAAAAGATACAGGCAGGAGGCCAGAAGGTGTGTTTTATGACTGTTGTGATTGCTCAACTATTGCTTAAAAAGCAACTTTCTGACCTCCTAGGACAACTGTCCCTTATCAACACATATCAAAAGGGGTCCCTTGATCCCATCTAGTCCCTTGGGAACTCCTGGCACTCCTTTGAATCACAGTTCAGCTGGCTCCACAGAATGTGTCCAGACAAAGGGTATACCTCCAAGCCAACAAGGAAGTTCAACTCACTTCCTTAAAATTTGCTGATGAAGGGAAAGCTCGAACCTGTGTTTGTCTGAAAAGGGCAGGGCCCCAAAAGTAACCCCCCTACTTCAGATGAAAACCTCAGGTCCAGCCTGAGGATTGAAAGTGTCAGTGTGAGCAAGCATCAAAAGTGGCATCAGTGAGATGACTCCATGGAATTTCCCTAGAGATCACCACTGAAGAAAATTCCTCTTATTCAAACCACCATGGCTTGCCATGCCCATGAGGTGGGTGGGGAGTGCTTGGACCGTAACTGTCAATTGACTCAAAAACAAACATGGGTCACGTGCCTCTGTTCATCCTGTCAGCCATTTCCAGGCTGCTCTCATCTCTCTGAGGACACTTGTCATGGCTCCTGCTATCAGTGCTGCAACACACTGGAAAAACTGCACGTCCCCAAAGATGCAAGATAATCAGGCGAGTCCCCAGATATCACTGCAGCTAGAAACTGTTCCAGTTGCCAGTCATGGGGGCAGGTGCCAAAAGTGGCCCAAAGCAAAACACCCATATCGTGTGGTCACCTGGGACCCCAGTCCAGAGACTCAGTATTAGATGGTGGCCTGTTAGTGACAGATGGTGTTTGTGATGAGTGCCTGCTACCA
>VWZY01010796.1:91719-114290 GCA_013399075.1 Chloroceryle aenea
GGCGCGCGCAGGAGCCCAGCCCCCCCCCCCTTGCTCTGGGGTGCAGGCTGTGTTGGCCAGGGGCCAGCACTGATAAGCAGCTGTCTGACCTTGGGGCTGTTGCAAATGGAGCTCACTTGGCACAGACTCTGGCAGGAGCCTCATCAGGGGCTCCTTGCTTCCCCACGGCAGCCGTGCTGAAGCTGAGGCCCTCACTCTCTGTCCCTGCTCAGCTGTACTGTCCCATAGGCCCTGTTGGTCCAACCCATGGACATCACCTCAAGGCTTGACGATGGCCCTGCCTCTTCGTGGTGTTCTCGGGAGGAGGGTGGTGTCTCAGCACAAAGACCTGCAGAGGAGTGGCTGGGCCTGGCTGCTTGGTGTCGGTGCAGGCAGCAGTCAGCGTAGCTCAACTAGAGTGGCCCCCGATCTGTGAGAAAGGAGAGTAATTGCTAGTGGGTCATTTAAAACTTCCTAAACCAGACCAAAGCAGTCAGGCAAGACATGGAAAGCCAAGGATAGGGAAAAGCAACTGCTGCAGCAGAGTGAAGCTTTACCAGCCCCAAAGAGGTGGACAAAATATAAAAGAGTAAAAAATGGAATTTGTGGCCTATTTTGGACTGTCCCTGTTCTCGCGATGCACAGAAGAAGGTGCTTCTCTCCCCAAAGCAGTTCTTGTTGGTAGCGGTGTCCCAGGAAGTTGTCAGAGCCCCTGGTATTGCCCTGTGCTGTGCCCGTACTCAGGACTGTCTTGTCACTATGAAAGTTTCAGCTCCTGGCACCACTTTGTGTTTGCTGATTTTTTCAACAGCTGTTGTGAGAATCGCTGACACTCCTGTCTAGTACCTGTGCGCATAGAAACCATCCGATTTAACTGCTCAGAAAGACGCCGAGACTTGCCGTGAAGATGGGAGCAAGGCAGGGGGCACAGAGGAGCATGGCANGAGGAGATCCTGCTGGCGCTGGAGCACGTTCGTCCTGGCAACGGGTACAAGCCCAATTTCATCATGTTCGAGAAGTGCGAGGTGAACGGGAAGAACGCGCACCCCCTCTTCACCTTCCTAAAAGAGGCGCTGCCCTTTCCACACGATGATCCCTCCTCGCTGATGACTAACCCACAGTACATCATCTGGTCCCCGGTCTGCCGCAACGATGTCTCCTGGAACTTCGAGAAGTTCCTCATCGGCCCTGACGGCGTGCCTTTCAAACGCTACAGCCGGCATTTCGAAACCATCAAGATCCAGGATGATATTGAATTGCTTCTGCAGAAGGTCCCCAAGAATGCTCTCCCATAAGGCAAAACACTGCAGTGTTTGCTGCCAGGCCCCCTCGCCTCCTGCTCAGGTCGCTGTGCTTCTGCCTGGTTCTCTTTCAGAGGGCTGCTGCCCTGGCAGAAATCCCAATGTCTCTCAGCTTTTGCTTATGATGGTGCGTCTTCCAAATTCTTGAAGCGTACTTGATGTTTTCAAAAGTTGCATGTGAATGTTTGGGAAACTATGCTGGGGAAGCAGCTGTGAGTCTCAGTAGTTTACTGTGATTCTCTAAATAATAATAATAAAAAAATACTTCTTTAAGGCTGTGGCTGGATAAATCTGGGTGAGTTGGGTGAAACATGGTGGATACTTTACCTGTTCACCAGCTCGTGTAGGTGCTCACAGGGCCGGGCTCAAACCACTTGAGTGTGACAGTACAGTCAGGCTGAAGTCTGAATGGAAACCCTAGGGCAGTGTGATGGGCAAAGANGCTTCCCCTGCAACCAGTTCGGGCACCAGGTAGGACGGGCCGGGGGAGCTGGGGTCGTGGTCCTGGTCCGGGAGCGGGGCGAGCCGCCCGTCCCGGCTGCGGGCTCACGGCCTCTGCTCGGGGCGGTGGTGGGTTTATTTNCTGGGGAAGCAGCTGTGAGTCTCAGTAGTTTACTGTGATTCTCTAAATAATAATAATAAAAAAATACTTCTTTAAGGCTGTGGCTGGATAAATCTGGGTGAGTTGGGTGAAACATGGTGGATACTTTACCTGTTCACCAGCTCGTGTAGGTGCTCACAGGGCCTGGCTCAAACCACTTGAGTGTGACAGTACAGTCAGGCTGAAGTCTGAATGGAAACCCTAGGGCAGTGTGATGGGCAAAGAGCATTGGTGAGCTCTGCAAGCTGTGGGTTGGTGTTGCATCCTACCCCATGAGTAAGGAGCCTGGCAGAGGGTGAGGGTGGCACAGAACAGAAATATCCTTGTCAAACTGCTTACTGAACCTCACTTGAGTCTTGCCTGCAGAGGAGAGACACAGTGGCACATGGCCAGGGTGTGATTTTACACGGGCTGACAAAATCCCAGCCTGGCTACCAACAACAAGCTACAATGGGCTAATAACCATTCAGGCAGGAAAGTGGGTGATTCTGCAGCCTGCACTGCTCTGACAACACTAGCAGAGGGCTTGGGGAAGAAAAACCTGCTGGCCGTGGGCCATCTCATCTGACCTAGAGCAAAAGCAGCACCCACCATCCCTCTCCTTGTCCCAGAGGGGCTACCCCCTCGCTGGCTTAGCTGTCTCTTGCCTCTGTTGTGGATCTGTTCTGTTTTGCAGTGGCAGTATCCTAGCGTGGATCTCTACGTACTTGCCAGGTCCTATGTGAAGCCCATATTGCCTTTGTCCATTGTCAACACCTTGCCATGCAGGGAATTGCACAAAGAACCAGTTCTTTCATGTTCCCAGTGCAGAACACCTGCTTATTAATCACCTCTCCCACAGAAACTGAGTTGCTGCAGTGTCCTTGTTGCCCTTTGGGCACAGGAATTACATATGACGAACTGTGGACAATATTTTCTTTTTATTCCTTCCATAACACTTTTTCAACTCCTGTCACCATGGAGGTGACAGGTATTTCATGGAGTTGCTACAATAATCCTATGTGTTCCTGCACGGTGATCCTGGGTTTGCCTGTTGTGAATGGCTGGAATTAGGACTGGCTTTCCCCAGGAAACCACAAGCCTGTGCCAAAGTTCACCTACCATCCTTCTGCCCTATGCCTCAGGTGCCTCCGTGGGTTAATTTTCACTTCTTAAATGGCTCAGTGAGCACATTTTCATTATAAGCCACTCCTCACGGTATCTTTTAGCACCAAGTACAAAATGAAGAGGTACAAAGGCCAGAAACTTGCGTTTTCAAAGGGAAAGCATAGCACTTTCCATTATTAGTGCACTGTTTCAGTAATTATAAACATTTGAGATATGAGGTTAGCTGTTTTGTTTGGTTTTCCCTTTTGTAGGTTCTCGCTTCACCCTTTCACTAGGTACTTTGTTACTGTAACTACAATCAAGGCCTGCTCCGGGCTGAGGAGAGGCAGTGGGGCAAAAAACTGCAGCTGGCTCCACCCTTCTTGCTGCAGCCCTAGTCATTGTGCTTTGAACTCTGATAGCACAATCCTCAGCAGGATATTTCTTAACTTCCAGTACAGCTTTGTGGAAAAAAACAGGATGTTTTCAGTAGCTATTTCAGCTTTGGAGCAGAGGCTGATTGGTTTGGAGGATTATTTTTTCAGTTAAATCTACTTCCCTCATTAACGCAGGATGTTGAAATATGTGGAGTGTACAGGGGAGCATGGGCAGCAGCAACTCACTGCATTGAAAAATCTTTCTCAACATGAGCTGTGCCACTTCCTCAGTCATGTCTCACCAAACTCAAACTGTTTGAGTGGAATCCCCTTTGTTTTGCCTGTTCGCCATCAGTCTGTGCCCTGCTGCCTCGGAGGAGCAGACCCCAACACCTGCAGCCCTGCAGAAAGGTTCTCTCCCTGAGCCAGCTGCTCAGAAAGGCTCCTTACACCAGGTTCATGCAGTGCTAATGGCCAAGGGATTTATTTACCTTCCGGCTGCTGAGGGTGTGCTAGCAGAAAAAAAAAGCAGCATATTCAGAAACAGATACAGCTGTGCCAGCAGAAGTACAGTGACATGATTCCAGGATGAAAATTAGCCATGCCAGGAGGAAAATGAACAATCCCAGTGTAAGCACACCAGCAGGAACTCTGCGGCACAGATAAAAGCCTCCCAGCCTTGTTATTCCCAGTCTTGTTTCAGCATTCCCTAGAGGATCTGGGGTGAAACGGGCTGCGGTGGAAAGGGCAGCCTGTAGACTGGAAACCTTCATCAGCCACACCGGCAGAAGAGCACAGCCCCATGCAGGCACTTGTGCCCAGCCCTTTTTGGTGCTGTGACCAGAGGGTGTGGAGATGTTTCACTGCAGGCAGCAGCTCCATGTTGAAGGTAGACCTGAAGAATCCCAGGTAATTCCTCAAGGATTATAAAATTGCCCAGTTCTATTTCTGTAATTTTAGAGAGGAACAAGACTGACTTAGTAGGAAACCTTAAAATAAATATTACTACTTTAGCACACTTGGATGCTTCCAGGACTTGAGGACATTGTCCTTTCAACATCTCATGCCTGTCACATTGACACTCCTACATGCTATTTTTTTTCCCTACTTCTACAATTGAATGTAAATAGCTGATCTCTCTGTTAGTGATCACCCTGCTTGTCCATTCATCTACCTACTACCCCCCCTTCTAGAGCCCTCTTTCTCACCCCTCAAGTGATTCTTACCCCAGCCTTAGCTGCTGAGGGTTGTCATCAACTCCTTGAATCTTGCCAGCGTGTCAGCTACAAATGAAATTACCCTTCCCACCCCTTTCTCCCTCTCCCCAGTTCCTTAGTGTTCTCCCACAAAACCCCAGCACATCTCCTTTTATTTGGTCTGACTGAGCTGGAGTTAATTTTCCCCATGACAGCTCTCACAGTGCTGTGCTTTGCACTGAGAGCTGGAAGGTGCTGATAACATACCCATGTTGGGGCTGCTGCTGGGCAGGGCTCACACAGCACCAAGGCTGTTTTTCAGCATTCCCCCTGCAGTGGGATGGGGTGGACAAGATCTTGGGAGAGGACACGACTGGGACAGCTGACCCAAACTGACCAAAGGGATATTCCATACTGTATGATGTCAGCTGAACTATAAAAACTAGGAAAAGGAGGAGAACGGAAGGGCATCAGCTTGTCCTCTGGAGCAACTGCTGTTTGGAGCCCTGCTTCCCGAAAAGGGCCAGACATCACCTGCTGTTGGGAAGTAGAAAATACATCTTCATTTTCTTTTGCTTCTGTGTGCAGCATTGCTTTGCTTCTTCATTAAACTGCTTTTTTCTTAGCCCACAAATTTAATCTTATTTTCTTCCCCCTAGTCCAGCTGAGAGGAAGTGGGGGGGAAGCGATAAGAGCAGCTCAGTTGGCACCTGGCATTCAGACAAGGGTAAACCACCACACTCCTGAAATCATGCCATTGAGATGTGATATTCAGAAGCATCTACTCAACAGAAATGCTGTGAAGTGGAACTCAAGACCTTCCTTACTCAGATGGTTCAATGTTTTCATATATTTAAAATCTCTTTCTCTTCCTCCTGTGCTTTGTTTCATCTACTAACTTTTCAGATGGCCTTTAATCATGGGTTTTGATCTTTGTTATCATAAGGCAGGTAGGAAAGACCTGCCTCCAACTGGGTGGCACCTGAAAGGGCTTTGTTCCTGTCTGTGCCACTTTCACAGCAAGTGGCCATCGGGTTCAGTTGAAGCAACTGTCTGAAAGTGCTTTCAGGAGGAAAGGAGACACAGGAGTACACAGACACCCCCATTTACAGTGAAACTGCAATAATTTAACTTCTTAGTATCAAAATGCTTTGAAGGAGACCATTTTAGTTGTTTACCACATTTTCTATTACGAGTGGGTTAGCAGACTGAGGTTAGCCACGTAAGCATTAGCTCAGAATAGCTGACTCATTTTATAAACACACCCAGTTTTGCCATAAGAGGGTGTGTTAAGTTTCTTGAAGCCCAAAGGCGCCCTTGCTCTTTGAGAACTAAAGTATCAGGACTCCATTCTTGCTGGAGGGAAAAATGCTAATTTTCAGTATTAACTGGACAGACTTACCCTGATGTCAACAATGGGAAGGCCTTCAGTGTTTGACGCTGGGTGGCTGCAGCGCTGCCAAGCCTGCTCCTTAGAAGGCAGGGCCGTCTGCCTGCTACACGGACAGGCCCCAGCTGCCAGGAGCACACTCCCCTGCACAGGCAGTCATGGCCCAAGCATGGCACCTACTGCCCTTTTTTCTGTGACGTAAATGGTGTACTTGCTTACATCAGGTGTTTAATCTCTGAATTATCAAATCCTTCCCAGTTCTCCCACTTCTTAAGGGCAGGCTCCCTCAACAGCACTGGGGATTAGCATACCGCTAATCAAGAGACAATATCTAAATCACTTCCCGAGGAGTTCTTTCTTTCCGGAAACGCTTTCAGAACTCCTGAGCTCTCGCACCCCTCGATGGCTGCTCAGAGCCGTTCTTATTGCCGAAACACTTATTGCCGAAACAACCCCAAGTCTTCTTCTCCGACCCGGAGCGTTGCACGACTGAACGATGGCGGGGTCAGCCCCGCCCCTGCGGGCAGCCCCGCCCACTCCGTCAGAGGGCGCGCGGNCAAGCAGTGGAAGAAGTACGTGGGCTTCGACAGCTGGGACATGTTCGGCGCGGGCGATCCCGGCCTCTTCCCTGGGCCTGTCGACAACTCGGGGCTGTTCGGCGGTGAGTACTGCCCGGCGACGCTGGGCCTGGCCGGGGCGGCGAGGGCCTGGCGCTCAGGTTGCGGCCCGGGCCAGTAACTACGATACTCAGTCTTTTCGTCGTGCAGCTTTCGCTTTTGAAGTCGTGCGTTCTGGGCGGCTGCAAGCGGCAGTCCCAGAGTTGTAAGTGAGGCGGCTGGTGCGGTTTTTCACTCCTCGTGGGAATGTTGTTGTTTCTCAGTGTTGTGGTGGTACGCGTGCAAGACTTGGGAAGAAAAGATTCTGTCTGATGCCATACTTTCTTATACCTGTCTCCCTTTTAGATCCAGATACTCAGAGTTTAAAAGAACACCTCATTGATGAGCTAGATTACGTACTGGTTCCCACCGAAGCCTGGAATAAGCTAGTAACATGGTATGGCTGTATAGATGGACAGCAGCCTATTGTCAGAAAAGTAAGTATCCACGTACCAAGTTCTTTTCAGCATGGTTTCATTATCTAATCTTTATTAAACCTGGACAATGTTTATTTCACTAGATGTGAGTTAAGACAGGATTATCATCATGTCTTTGGAGATAATGACGTCTTTCTGCATTGGTGTTTGAAAGAATGATCTATTATTGCAGTTAAAATACCTGACTTCAGTGATCCTCAGCTGATGGGTTGTATGGGGTGAGAGCCATGAACCTTGTTTGGCTTAACTTTTTCTATTGTGATTGTTTGGACTGATTGGTGCAGTGCTTTTATGCTCTGTGGAATAGTTTGTGCTTTGATGCAAAATGCAAGTTGTTTGTCAAGGTTATCAATCTTGTGGGACAGAAAGAGGCACTGGAATAAACAGTACGGATGGGTGAGGGATTTTCTCACTCAGTTTGAGGTACTTCTTGTTTTCCCTTTCAAAATTCTATGATTCTAAAATCATGAGAAAAGATGTAGTTGTTGTTTAGTTCTGTGAGTCTTATTTTTGTTTGACAAATGCAGTTGAGAATGCATTCTGAATATCTAACCTGTTCTGGAAGGTAAAATTCTCACATTTATATATTTATTTATTTATAATTCTGGTCGACACTTGTTTATGGGTAAAAGGTTTTTTGTTTTCATTTTGGTCTTAGGTTTTTGCACTGAGTAAATAGAGCAGTGTAGGGTTTGTGAAGACTAATCACTGCAGCAAGTGAATGGTGTTGATATTATGTACAGAGTTAATATTGCTCAAGTTTAACTAGCATTATGTTACAGTAAGGGTTGCTCCAAATTTTGCGAGACTCAGAAAAGTGTGGAACCAGAATGGTAAAAGGAAGTAAGATCTCTCCTTGCAGGCCCACTCATCCCGATCAGTGTTACTGGAACATTGTCATTCATTGTGTGCTAGAAACTGTATGTAGTGAGAAACTGACATCTTCAGAAAGTGTAAATGATCCCAGGGTCACCAGCTGACCTCAGGCTCACTCTGCGGAGTAGGTGGAACTCCTGTGTAAACCAGAAGTGGAGGGAGTGGAAAATAATTATAGCATATAAAGGAGATGTGGTTTTAGTAGAAACAGATAATTTTACGAGGAATAGAGAACCTGTCATGAGAATGAAAACTAGAGCTATTACTGATCAGTGCCTCTCTGAGCGAGGAAGCTTTTTGTTCATGAACTGTGTATGTTGGTGGACACTCCCTTTTCTGAAACCTTCAGAAGTTGGACAAGAGGCTGGTAAGCACTGCACCTGAGTGGAATGTGGATGGTATCTGGTCATAGTATTCTCAGGATAGCACTGGAAATAAAGCACTTCAACTTGTGGTCCTTGAATGCTTTAATTATTTTCCTAAAGCTGGATCAACTGTAATTCATACATAAAATACCCATAAAAGTTGGATTTGGGAAGTAATTTTCAGACATCTTTGTAATTTTTACAAGCTGGTATTTCTTCCATACCTGTATGCCTGATGGTCAAAGACAAGTTCAGGAGGATTAGATTAGATTTATTTTTGTTTCAGGTTTCTTTTGATAATCTCAAATCACATTTTTGGGCAGTCTTCTGTAAAGTCCCACAGTAAAGTGTATTAATGTGCGAAATATCCAACGGTGCTCTTCCTCAGCAGCTGAATCTGTGTTGTGCTCGAGTTGCTGTCCAACAGGTTGATCTGAGTTTTACTGTGGCAGAGAACAAGCTAGCTGATCAAATGCTGTTCAAAAGACATCTGCAGGCAATCAGAGACTCTTCTTGCCATAATTCTGTCCATAGGACATGGCAGTGTGATCAGAAATTTCTTGGAAAGTGTTCTTCCATTTTGGAATAAGTTTCTTTCTTACTTGTTTTCAACTATAGAATCCTGGGGAACAGGAAGTCCCATTTAAGGAAATTCTGGAAAAGAAATGGAGAACTTGTGGATTTGTTTGTTCTTGAATAAAAAAAAAAAAAGTCTTAACTTTCCTGTCAAGAAGCTGCTGATGCAGAGAGTTTCTCTTTCTAACAGAGTACCAGCACAATACTGAAGATATTTCTAAATGTATTTGTTAATTATTTCCCTTTAAATCACCTTGTATAACTAATGTAACCATCTAAAAGCAGAAGAGGGAAGCTTAATTTAGCCAATTCCCTGAGTAAGTCTTAGTTATAATTCTTTGTTTCTTTCCAAAGCTGGGTAAAGCTTCATATTTTGTGTGGTTTGGTTTGTTTTTTTTTAACACTACACCTGCTGGTTTGGTGAAATGCGTTCTCAATTTCATATGCTATATAGCTGCAAAGACCTGTGGAGAGAATTGAGGTGTGGGGATTCGCCTCCCCTCTTCCCATTATATCACAATTCTGTCGTAACTGACTTCTGAAATGTGCTTTTCTTTCTGGCATAAGGTGTTTCATGATCCGCAGGTGAAGCGTGGTGTCTAGTCCTGCAGAATGCTTTCTGAAAATACGTGGAAAGCTGCAGGAGTGGGTAGAGGTACCTACTGGAGCAGTCTCTCAAATGCAAAACTGATTTGAAGATGATTCTGAAAGAAAGCAATGTCATCAAAATGAGTTCTGATATATTTGTCTGTTTTGAAAGGAGAGAGTGGTGAGCCAGATTCTGTATACCATGCAGAAAAATACTGAATGCTTTGTGTTGCTTTCTCTTAATAGAAAGAATTTTGCTGCAGTGTTCCAGCCTTGTTTATTTTATGTAAACTTTAGCCAAAAGATTTTTTTTTTTTCTAGAATGCTCTGTGTGATGAAATATTTTTAATGGTTAATGAGTTGGCACTATCATTTCAGCTGTAATGATGGACCTTTGGAACTTTGCAGTGTGGATGAAAAGCATGGGGATTTCTTAGGTTTTAAAAACAAACAAAAACCCCAAAAACAAGCTGATGGAGGTTGTGACTAGATCTGAACTTGAGAGCAAGTCAGTGTTCAGTTTACGTGAGACTCCTAAAGACTTAAAATATTTAGACGTGTCCTTTACAGAGGACTGCTCAGCATTTTAACTTCTTGTTATTTTGTTTGTTGCATCTACCCTTTGTTTACAGGTGGTAGAATATGGTCTGTTTGTGAAGCACTATAAGGTTGAAGTTTATCTTCTGGAGCTGAAGCTGTGTGAGAGCAGTGATCCTGACAATGTCATTAGCTGCCACTTCAGCAAAGCAGATACTGTTGGTAAGTAGTTCTCTGATGCTACCTTGAGATTCTTTGTGCCCTCCAGAACAAGAACAATGTTGATAAACTAGAGCAAGTCTAACGAGTACCAACGGGACAGTTGGGGTTGGAGCAGGTGATGTGTGAGAAGGGGCTGAGGGAGCTGTGTTTAGCCTGGAGAAAGCTTTTAGGAGTGCCTTGTAGCACCTATGAGGAAGTTACTGAAAACATGGAGTCAGGCTATTTAGTGAGTCACAAGGCAAGAAAACAATAGACAATAGTCATAAATTGAAACAGAACAGATTCCAGCTGTGTGTAATGTAAATGTTTTCCCTCTTAGGACACCTGGACATTTGAACGGGGCACAGAAGGGTGGGAGAAATTTCCTGCTTTGCAGGTTTTCACCACTTGGTTGGATAGGACCAGGAAACCTGGTCTGAATTCACTGCTTGGAGTCGCTGGACTAGGAACCTCCTGAGTTTCTGCCAGCCACAGTGATTCTGTGTGCAAAACAGGGAGTTTTGGTTAAGAGCTTTGAGAAGTACATTGCTTCCTAACTCATGTCCTTAAGAAATATCCACATCGCTCATGTAAAGCAGTTCTGTCTCTGGTTCTCCTGTGATTCCTTCTTTCTAGTGTGTTGATATTTCAGTCCTCTTCATAACAGCTTTTCCTCCACTTCTGCTATTTCTGCAGTTTAGCCCATCTTGCTCTCACACAGTCCCCCCAGTATATTTTCCCGTGTAAAAGTGCTGAATGTCATCTGTCATACACGTCCAGAAAGATGCTATTCTCCAGTTTGTTGATGTATGGCCTGACAATAGTAACTGAAACCACTTCTAACTTGAACCTATGTTTTCAAATGATTAGTGTTTCAGAGAAGTTGGCATTTAGGCAGAAACTTCTTGGTATGTTCTGAACTTTATTGTTTTGAAGGGTTGACAGATAAATACATGACAGAAAACAGAAGATTTTCTTTTTTTTTTCTAGCCTGAATATTGGATTTGTGAGCAATTGTAACTTCTTGGTACATTTTCTACTCAAAGGATCTTTTTTCCAAAGCACTCATGTTTTAGGAATTTTGGTTGTTTTTTTTTTTCCCTCCTGAATAGCTACCATCGAGAAAGAAATGAGAAAACTATTCAATATCCCAGCTGAGAAGGAAACTAGGTTATGGAACAGGTATATGAGTAACACGTATGAGCAGCTCAGCAAGCTGGATAGCACGGTGCAAGATGCTGGCCTCTATCAGGGTCAGGTAAGGGGTGTAACTTTTGTTTGGGGTTGTTTAGTTTGTTTTTTTTTTTCAGATTCTCATATACTGCTTTTTCTAATGTGGTTTTTTTTTTCACCTGCTTTTGTGTATTTTGAGCAAATATCAAATATGTGGTTTGTTAATGATTTTGCAGAATGTGTAGTGGATTTGTGGTTATCTTTATTACCTGAACTCTCTTTCAGGTTGTTCTAATAGAAGTGAAAAATGAAGATGGCACGTGGCCTGAACAGCATTTCCTGGCAAAGTAAGCAAGCAAGCATGTTCTAATGGGTTCTGCTGTTCTGTCAGGTTGTTCACTTGTTTTTAGTGATCATGTGTTCTCCCTGAAAACCCAATTATTACTGTCCATTGTGGTTTTCTTTATTTTGGGTATTTTGAAGGGAGAGATAAAAATCTTGAACAAAAATATTCTTCAGTGGTTCTGCTGCTGTGTTTTTTGTGTTTTTTTTGTCTCTGCAACAACAGTCTTCTGTTTTAAGGTCCACATCAAATAGATTGTGCAAGCTTAGATTTCTACAGTGCTTAGGAAATGAAAGTGCTATTTACGTTGAGCTAATCTGCTTAAAAAGCTAATTCTGCAGACTGCACAGTGGGGGAAAAAAAAAAAAATCTGTTTTCTACCATGGTGGTACAAGACCCACTTGGGAGTGTATTTCCAAAGCTGCCAGTAATGAATGCTCAGAATTCTGTTAGTTACTCCCTTAAAAAGGGTCTATAAAATAGTTTAATAGTCCCCCTACTGACCAAGGCAATTAGAAGCCTGTAAATATTACAGAGATATCTTTCTAATATCTAATTTAGAGAAGAGTAAGATGGGGAGTTGATGAAATATAGAGTAAATGGTGTAGAGTGTTAGTTGCTTGCAGTGATGAACTGCTCTTGCCAGTCATACAACAGAAGGTAACATCCCATGATTCTACTGACGGCCTACTCGCTTGCCTGTGAGTGGCCATCGCATTCCGTGTCGATAAAGAAAATGTTCTTCTGTACAATACAGTTAACCTGTAGTGCTCGCTGACGACAGGGATCTTACTAGCATTGAAGAATGGATTAAATAGGTCAGAGAAACCCAGTTTAAAACAATTCTGTACTCCTGAGACACTATACTGGATAAATGGATCATGAGAATGTTCATAGCATTATAATGAACTTTCTGTAAGAGCACAATGTGAAGAGCATCTAACCGTTCATATCGTGTATATAATCAAGTACTAGTTGACAGGAAGTATTGGAGAGGCAGTCGTGCAAGACCAGGTGATAACCTTTTGTTTCCATGTGAAGCAAAGCTGAACAGGAGCCCTGTAGCATTCCCAGGCCTCAGTCTTCTCTCTCTTTTTTTTTTNCGCCCTAGTCCTTTCTTTTTTTTTTTTTTTTTTTTTTTTCCCCAGCAGCTAGTCAGATAGATGTTTTAATTAACTTCCATTGATGTTTCAATCAAAGTGGTTATCAGTATGCAGATTAATATTGTCTAATGACATAGAAAATAAAAGATTTGCTTATTATAATGTAGCACTTGTGAAATGGACTTGCTGCTGAAGAATGGTGGCTGGAAGAATTGTAGTAAGTCATACAGCCGGGATGATCTGATCCTTTGCCTTGACTAAGGGGTTTTTCCTTAGTTAAGAAACTAAGCAAGTACATTCCACATAATGTCTCCTTTATACAACTGGGTACATTGGTTTAGCAAGTTCTGCTCTCTGCCTCTTGTGCTGTTACTCAGTCTTGTATGTTAAATGCATAATAACTTTGTTCAAAAACGCTGTTTGGGAAGCAATCTGCTTTAATGTTTTTGGGTTCTAATGAGCCCTGTTCGACTAACATTATGTCTTCCTATGCCGAAGGTGGCTGTGTCATTTAAGGTAAGTCAGGTAGAAAGACTGGACTTTAAACTTCTTTCTGTGTTTGAAATGGAAGGAAGAAAAAGTTGAGAACTCATTCTTCTATAGACATGGTAACAAAATGTGATAATTGGCAGTAAGTATTTTCCTGTTGGGTTCAGTGGTGTTTTCTATGCAGTTTTATGTTTTCAGGCTACTAATACTGTACAGCAGTTGCCTTGAAACATGTATGATTTGTGTTTATACTGTTGAAATGAGGAAGGATCTGGATTAGATATGTCCAGGAGCTTACCTCTTAGTGTGGGCAGTAGCAGACGTGTAGAAGTAAAAAGTTCCCTGTAAGCAAAGGGCATAATTAGCAGTGCATCTTCCATGGCACACTGCTGTCTTCCCGTAGCCTGCAGTTCAGTCAGCCAAGTGTAGATATTTATGCTGAATATATGTTGACAGTCAGGGGGACTTTTCATCTACTTTTTGGTACTTTTGCTGTTGCATGCCATCATTCCCTGTTAGATGGGAGTGGGCTGGTGTCAGTCTAGACTGGTTTATTTGTATATGTTTTCTGCTGTTCTTTCAAGGACTATTTCACAAAGCTTTTTATTTATTTTAAAGGTATTTGTATTTAAAAAAGAAGTAACAAAGCTTCTTTTTTTTTTGGTTGCTTACTATATTCTTAATGAGTATAAATTCAAGTTCTCTTTCTTGAATCATTGGCATTGCTCCATATTAATGCATTAGTAATTGCTCTGTGCTTTCATGTCAGTAATAATCAGTTGTCAAATCTACTTGATCGCTCCCTTTTTAGCATATCTTCATAGAAATGCATAACTACTTAATACTCTGCAATTTAATTTGATATATGAATATTGTCCATCTAGTTCTCCTGTTTTATTGATAATCTTTAGTATTTTCATGACATTCTTTTGTTATGGGGAGTTTAATATTTTGTTTAGTTTTAAATACATATGAAATTCCATTTCCCTATGAAGTTGAGATCTAGCAAAGCACTTTTAAGTTTCTTACTAATCTCAGGTTGAGTCTTTTGCATATATTAATCTTGGAGCAGCATGTTTATTTTTATTTTTTTCCTTTGGAGAGCAGGAATTCAATAAATAAAATCATTATTAAAGCTTATCTATATAATTTAAAACTTCAGCTGCTTTTTTAACCATGTTTTCTTTTGCCAAATATCTCATCAGGCAAACTTTGAGTGAAGGTGTATTCTGTGACTTAAAGTGTGTTCTGATTTACCTTTTAAAATGTATTTTCTTCTGTTCTGAAAACATTACATGTCTGTACTGCAGTGAAATGTTACCAGCATTTCAACTGTTTTGTGAGCTAGTAAAAGACTTGCTAACCTGGAGTGTAGGGCTCAAATCTTGTTATGGGGTTGGGATATAGTTTGTCTTTCCATGGGTGTCTGTGCACATGCATATTGCATTAAATCAGTATTTTATGTTTAAGACTCCAGATTAGCAAGTATAGTACACACTCATCAGGACTGTCTGTATGTGTACAATCTGTGGATGGTTGTGAGCAATTGAACCAGGCAGCACTGGTGAAAGAGGAAAGAGGAGAGGAGGGTGGCTAGAGGGAAGGCACAGAGTTCCCAGTCCAGGGGAGTATGACCCTGTTGAGGTGTTCAGGGTAGGTTGCACTGCATTAATATTGTAGAAAGTAGGTCTGTAGTGAAGGAGGTTCTTGTCTGTAGGAAAGAAGTGATGCTTTTTGGAAGCCAAAGCTGGTATCAGAAGTGAGTTGGAAGCTGCATTAACAGTATAGCTGAGAAGTGAGACTGTCATCCTCAAAATCTGTTCTGCTCTTTTGTGAGGCTGAGCAAGTCTGTAATGTTAATAAGCTGTTGTGCTTTCTAAAGAAACTCATATTTTGAAGTCCTGAAGAATTTGAGCCCTTCTAGCTGCATCTAGTATCAGCAGAACCTGCAAATGCTCTGTGCTGAGCTGTTTTGGAAGAGAAGTTCACTAAATCCCAATTTTAATCCTATGTCAGGCAAATATTTTGCTCCAATATGCTATTTCTCAGCTGGAGAAAATACTGTTTAGTTACATCACTCGGAGCTTTATATTTGGAGATCTTTTTTGAGCTGCATCACTAATACTGAAAACTCACAAGAGAGTTTTTTGGTACTTAGAATTTGGATGACATAAACCAAACAGGATGTAGAGCTCTCTGCTGTCAGTAGAGGAATGTTGAGTATCTGCACCACTGCCAGTGTGCCAGGAGAGGCCTTCGAAAGCTGGGAGTTCGTGCCATTCACTGCTTGAGAATGTGTGTGCAAGGTGGGTATGTTCCCTGTTGTGAGGATTTTTCCTCACCATTTGCTGCTTGTCAGAGGCCCTAGTTCCTACCAGGGGAAACTACTTTTCCACGTGTTTGGCAGCCTTGCACGGCTTTTCCCCAGCCATCAGACTGGATGACATTTCATAGAAAAAATGCTCTTAAATTCCTTGCAGTCCTGCAGTCCTTGTCCAGTGTATTCAGAGTATGCCTGGCCACTGCTGTTTGTTAGTTTGTTGCACTCTAAGGAATGAAATACTAGTAGTTTTTTTTACTACTAGACGAGGTTTTGGAAGAGGGAATGGATTATGTTTATTCTAGGAATTTCAGAATTGGAGGCATATTTGTTTCTGAAGGGAGATTATATCAATACTGCTGTGCAACTTAGTCCTCTTTAATTGTTTGTTACAAGACTTCCAAAATAAGTTCCCAAGCTAGAAGAATTCTAGCTCAGTCCCAGAACATGCATTTTATTATTTTAATCTGGGTATTATATATATATATATTTTTTTAGCACAAATCAACCAAGAAATCATGACACATTTATAAAAATAGCACCTTTTCTATTAGGTATTGAACTTGAAAACAGGAGTGAAGTTGTGTTTAGCATCTGCCTGGTAGCTGTCTGCCTCCCTTTGCAATATGCATCAGGAAAATACCTTTTGGTTCTTTGGTTGCTGTTTGATTTTATTTATTTATTTATTTATTTTACTATTTCCTCTTCTCGCTTTTCTATTCACCAGTGGCACTGTACACTCCCTAAACTTCTCGCCCACCAATACTTTCTGCAGTAAAAATGTTGGAGTTTTTGTTTAGTTCACCCATCTGGTAAATACATGGCTTTTCTCAACCACTCTGCCTTCATTTAGGCATCTGTTCAACCTGATGCAAGGTTCAATGATTACATGCCAGAAATTACTGTACAATTTTAAGACTTTGGTGGCTGATACGTATTTTTTAGGTACATAATGCCATAATTAAATGCCCTTTCATATTTCAAACTGATCTCTTTCTCCCAATTTCTTCTCTACTGATGGTTTTGGAAGACCCTTTCAGCAACCCGGCTAAATATTTTGTGGGTGGATCTTTATTACATGACTTTCAAGTGCTTGAGTTTGCAGCAGATGCTGTACTTTCAGAGTAGCACTGAGTACATAAAATAAGGACCCTTTTGAATATAAGAACTTTCTAAATGGAAATCCCTTATGGACTCTGCTTTGGCAGAATTATGTCCTGGCTTTTCTTGCTTTGACAAATCCTTTTTGTTGCTATTTTTAATGTGGGGTGTTTTTATGCCGATAGTTTAAAGGAGGAGAAGTAATTCTACTTTATGCTCTGAAGGTAGCCTCAACTGAATTGGAATTCTTTTCCTCTCTCCAGTCTTCCAACCACTTGAAAATCTTCTATAATATTTTTTTTTTCAAGCTGTTCAACTTCACAGTTTTTTCTATTTAACAGCCATATGGGCTCACAGTTTCTGTACTAGATTAATCTGACTTTGCTCTCTTTATGCTGCGAATCACCAGATTTCTTCTCACTTACCATTTGGGTGGGTTTTAGAAAGGTTCTGTAGCAAGATGCAAAACGTCTGTCTAATTGACAGACGAGGGGGGAGCAGCATGCATCACAACAGTGATGTTGTGAAGCATGAATTTGTGTGTATGGGGATGAAGAATATGAGCCTGAAATACATGTTGGACTCTGTAGAATGTGATTCCAGTCCTGGTGCAGTCTCCTGAATGTGAGATCCTTTGGCAGTCTTGAGGCAAAACAAACCCAACAAGTAACCTCAGTGGTTCAGTGGGGAAATGCTGAGTGTGCATCACAAGATCTTTTTGATAACTGGCACACTGATAAAACCACATGTGTAATGATCATGTCTTCCGAGGCTGTAAAGAAATTTGAAAAGAGGCTTCAGCAAATAACCTTTGTACTAGAAGACTTAGAAGTTGAAGTATTAGTGAGAAGTTTAAAGGTGATTTTAACACTTAAAAGCTTCTATGGGATATGGGAAATGGAACTTGAAGAAGGATCTCTACAGGCAGCAGATGGAGATAAGTACAAACCAATGTCCAGATGATGAAGACAGATACTTACACTGCAAATGAAATGCAACTTTCTTCTGACTGTAAAGGTTATTGACCATTGGAACAATTTATTTGTGGTTTGATTGCTTTTGCTGTGACACCATGATGGTAGATTTTTCTAGCAGATGTATTTTACCTCAGACAGGAGTTGCCTTGAGAGACTCAAATCGTGCTTAACCAGGATGACTGATTGTTCTTTGTCTTTTAGTTTTGGCTCCACAGAGGTTTGCCCAGACTCTTATCTTAGCATCTGAGCTATGAATATGCACTTCTAGTTTATATCATTTGAGAATTGGGGCCATATTAAAAGAGATACAAGAACAAGCTAAAGCTTGAGGGCACCATCCTCTCCTGGTCTCTGCTGAGAGTGTATTAACCACCGTGGTGTAGCAGTTGGTGTCCTGCACCTTTTTGCATTCAGTGTTGCATGTTTATTCAGACAAAGATGGAGGGAATAGACCATTTCCCAGTAAGCTCTTGCTGTAGAGAAATTAATTAGTATGAAAAGTTTCTTTATGCTTACTTATGTAGTACTATCTTGTGGCTTTGGCCTATTTTTTAATGGAGTCAAAGCTGTCTCTAAAAGAACGCACTTGAATTTTAGTGCCTTGTTGGTCTTCTGGTTCCTCTCTGGACCAGGAGAGTAGTCATGTGGAATAGCCTGGGATTCATAACTGGTTAGACTTGAGGCATGTGAAGTTTTTAAATCCATTTCAGTGTCTCCAGTCTCAAAAGTGGTGAGGATTGCTATGCACACCACGTACATAGCTTTGTCCCTTACCTTTAAGTTGTAATTGTGCAAATTGTGCATGTCAGTTGGGCTCGGTAACAAACCATTTTGTGCCCACCCTGATTATCTTACTAATTAATTTTCTGTTTGGGTGATTTGGGGTTGAAGTAGGGAAGACTGACCTTGTTTATTTCTAATGTGGGACAAGTGTTTTGTGGTTTTAAGATTGGAAATTTTTTGCTTGCTTGTTTCAAGGTGGTTTACTCAAACTTTAAAGCTTGCTTCCCTGTCACTCATGCTGTCCAAACTGCCTATTTATTTCAGCCTGGTACCCAGATTTTGCTTTATGCAAGAATTGTTACTCTTGCTTCTGATATTTTTCTCAGGTTTCTGTTCCAGACAAGTGTTTGGAAGTGTGACCACACAGATCAAAGCAGTAAATTCTGTGTGTGGGAACTGTAATGTGACAAGTCTTTGGAGCTTTGTGGGAGGCGAGGCTGGGGGTAAAAAAGTAGTAGCACTGTTTCTGCTTCTTTTTCCTTTCTCCCAGATCAAGCACTGCAACTAGCAGAAACTTTACTACCTCTTCAAAATCATCAGCAAGTTCTTATTCCTCAGTGTCTGCCACTTCTGTCATTACTAATGGTGATAGCAGTAACTCCTATGGACTGAGCAGCTCCCACCTGGGCAGGGGGTAAGAGCAGGAATGTTCTTTTTGTTTCTTTGTCCTTCATGTGAATGAATACTCCTGTGCAGCCTTGCCTGTAAAGAAAAGGAGCGTTATGGTGCCCTATGAGGAGTTCTGCTACTCTTGTGTACTTTTTTGTCAAACTTTGCTTTTGAAACCACTGTGTTCTGCTGTTCCTTGCTTACTTGCAAAAATAGCGCATGTTCCAGAGCGTACTAACTACTAGGGCATTGCCTGATTTTGAGATGACTGTGGATATGAGGGAAGGGATTGTATTATTTTCTCCATCTGCCAATGTGATAGATGCCTTTCCAGGAAGAGACTGTAATTTTCTTCTTAGCTCTTATGACATATGGACTACTGGTACATTAGGATAGTGTGCTGTGTACTTATCAGCATAGGAAATGAATGTGTTATAAGCCATAAATTAATAATAGTCTGCGTAACAATGAAGGTTTCCAAATACATTAGCACATAGTGAATACTGGGAATACACAGTATATTTGCCACTGTGAAGCAGCAGAAACATAGGCTGGTTTGACTCCTATTTCATGTGACTCTGACACAGTATTGAGACTCGATAAACTCATTGTGGAGTTTACTGTGTTGTGTTTCTTCCAGAGGTTCTGGATTTGTCTGTAACTCTTACAACTGCAGGGACAGTGCTTCCTTGTCACAACCTGGACTCTGTGGACTCAGTAACCTTGGGAACACCTGCTTCATGAATTCTGCGTTGCAGGTAAGAATTGGAAAGAGCACTCTTCAGAATGAAATAAAAGTGCATTCTCACAGAGATTGTAGATTAAAATCTGTGGAAATAAAATGATATTTTAATGTGATTCAAGGAGACTGCACCTGGATGAAAACAGAAAAAAACAAAACCCCAAACAAAAAAAAGCAGTTCATATTTAGCTTGGCTTATGCTTAGCACATTAGTACAGTATTAAGGACTGGATATGAAATACATGGCTTCTGAAAAGGCTGTGGGAGAAGTCATACTAAACAGATGCCTGACTGTAACATAAGGTCCCCGTGCTGCTCTCTGACAAAAATGAGCTGACGTGAAGGGTGTTTTGACTTGTGTGGGCTGCATAATCATTATGAGGAGAACACTGCATGTAGTTCTGAGGTCTGTGTTTAAAGATTCTTGAAAAATTAAAGAGTATGAATAGTCACAGGAAAGGTTCAGGGTCATTGTGTGGGGTGTTAAGCTCCTAACAGTTAAGCAAAACTGGTATTATTACTATACTTATTTAGCTTAATCTCTGGGGTTTAATTGGTTCATTTTTAAAAAGTTCTTAGCATTAGTTGTTCATTAAGAAATAAAATATGACTCAGCTTTTGATTTAAGCAATGGGTTGACTTGTAGTGTGGTACAGGTGCTATGTAATGACTTGGTCACTGTGGTAGCTTAGAAAGCTAGAATAGGTCTTAAAATAACTCTAATGCATTACACATGTCATGTTCAGGATACCAAAATAAACTTGGACTGCCTTACTTTTTTGTTCACCATGACTTTTGTGTTCAGTTATATCATGCTAACATTAGGCTGTTTTCTTGAAATTTATATCTAAATATAAAGACCACTATTGTCAAAGTAACTTAATCAAAACACACTTCTATCTTAAATTTGTATGCAAACTAAACCAATTACTTTCTTTCATATATTTACTATTAGGCTTTAATTTTGTAGACATCAGTCTTTCAAATACAAATTTCTGCTTTAGTTTTGGGAAGCTTTTGGAATTTTGTCAGCAGTAGTCTCCTAGTGAGAGGCTGGTGTCAAATGATAGCGGTCTATAGGCACTTTCATGTTATTTGCCTGGAGAATGATGTTAACACCTGGACATCAGAACTAGAAAAATCTGATGGTAAATAAATTCCACAATTCAAGGCATTGCAAGTGGAGTTGGCTAAAGGGCAGGACTACACTTCCCTGAGTCTTTCCAGATTGCCACCTATAACTGTGCTGGGAGATCTGTGTACCTGGACCTGCTTGGTGAAGCACTGCACAGGGGTGTGCTACAGGTCCTGAAATTTCAGGCATTCAGAAAATTGCAATGGTTACAGTGTCCCACCCACCTAATAAAATTTTTTTTTTCACTAAATATGTACTCAAATTCAGTCTTGCCAGTTTTGTTAATAGCTTACTACATGTTCTGTTGTGAAAGATGGTTTTATTATTTTATTATCACACGTTTATTGTCCTACACAGCAAATTAATATTCTTAATGCTTTTTTCAGTGTCTAAGTAATACCCCTCCTTTGACTGACTATTTCCTGGAAGATAAATATGAAGCTGAAATAAATCAAAACAATCCACTGGGGATGAGAGGAGAAATTGCAGAAGCCTATGCAGACCTCATCAAACAGATTTGGTCTGGGAGACAGTCTCACGTTGCCCCACGTATGTTTAAAGTAAGTCCTCCATAGTCTTGTAGCACAGCTCTTTGACAGAAGAAACAGTGAAAGCTAATATGCCTTCCATGTAGTTTGGTGTTATGAAAGCAGCAATGACGGAATTGCTGCAGTGTTGTTTCATGTTTTATGTAAATTATTTTCAGTATACAGGGAAGAACCTGACAGTATAATGTTAAATGCTTCACTTAATAAATACCTTTCAGCCTGAGAGCTGTTTACAGATGCATCAAAATGATCTTTGCTAAAAGACTAGGCAGTCATGTGGATTGAAAGCTGTGAACTTGAACCAGCGAAAAGGTGTGTGAATTATGAACTTAAAAAAAGGAAATTCTGAAGTGGAGAGCAAAACACATCCCCTTGTGCATAGTGTTATTCACTGATGATATGTTCCCAGTGCTTCAGTGTGAAGAGCTATTTTCAGCTAAAATAGTGTCATGTAGCAGTTGTTTGTCAACCCCTAGAAAAATTCTAAGTGTCTTTTGTTTTAAGTATAATGCAAAGATGCTGCAGTATAGAATAATGTAATTAAAGCATCCAAGGATGAAAGTCTTAAAATTGAGGGTATATGCTTTTGAGACTTGGAGCAGAAGTCCAGACTATGGAAATCGGTCCTCTGTAGAGTCATAATGAGACAACAAGGTGTTTCATTTCTGTGACTTGGACATGCTGGCACATTGTTCACCGTAATTAAAGCTGTTCTGTAAAATTGTTCGGAGGAAATACGTAAACCTGTAGTAGGTATCGATGTAAGTGTCTTAATGTGGGCTGGTCTTGTTTATGACTATAATAGGAATTACTCTTTATTTCCAAGTACAGTATCACTTCTGATTTTTCTAAGAGTTTCTGTTTTAGTGACAGTGTTAACTTTAACTGTAATATAAATAACCCTTCAGTTTGGGCTCCCTTGCAGTTGTCATCTTAAGCAGTTAAAATGTCCTATAATTCTGCAAGTCTGTTGGCCTAGTTTTGCGAACGCTGGTGATGGTCATTAGGACTGACCACTCCTTCAGCTAATTGCTGTTTTTCTCGTGGGACCCCTTTCTATTGTGTTGATTTTTTTTTTTTTT
>VWZY01010796.1:114318-133988 GCA_013399075.1 Chloroceryle aenea
TTGGAAGCAGGAACACTTAAGTTGTCAGTTCTGTGAGATGAAATAGGAGGCTTTATATGAGTGTGCTGTTTCTGGCTCTAACTCAGGCTAACAACTTCATATCACAGTTTTTTGCATAGCGAGGATTTTTATCTTAGTTTTAAGCTAGTTGTGTTAGTATCTTCTGCAAGTGTTTTTACTCTTGCAGTCCACCTGCTTCAAGCTGCTACAGCTCCTACAGTCCAGACTTGCTATAAGGTAAGTTTCTGATAAAGTACAAAAACCATCAGGCAGATAGGTTTTGTGTACTAGTTGTTTGCAGGTTCCTGAATTGACATTGATAACTTAAATTTCTAGTGAAACAGCACTAGATGCATTCTTCCCTATTAGCGCTAGGTGGGGGAAAGCAAAAATTGTTGGGAAAATTATTCTGGCACCTTTGCTCTATTAGTGTCCAGTTCACCGTGGTCTACTGCTAGTATAAGGTGCCACAGAGTTTTTATTCATGTCTTTTACACATAGGTAATGCTCACGCCTCTCTGACCACTGCCTTTGTTGTTTCAGACGCAGGTTGGCAGATTTGCTCCTCAGTTTTCAGGTTACCAGCAGCAAGATTCGCAGGAGCTCTTGGCATTCCTTCTAGATGGCTTGCATGAGGATTTGAACAGAGTGAAGAAGAAGCCCTACCTGGAGCTGAAGGATGCCAATGGCAGACCTGATTCGGTATGGTGCCCTTTACTTGAGGGTAGGGCAGGTAGCAGTTCCCAGGAAGTTTAATGGGGTTTTATGACACTTTGTGGCCTTCATGATCACAGGCTACACAAACATCCTTCCTACAAAGCAGTGTACCTGTGAGGGAAGAACCCTCTTCTGCTTTATGGCCCAGCTGACACTGCATGATGCCTTGTGGTACTTTGCTGTTGCTCTGCTTTACAGCAGAATGTCTGTTCTTCCACTGGCATGCAGGAGGATTTATGATACGATACTGATGTGGTCCTGCAGTGGAAAGTGAGGAAGTTGATCTTGTGATGTAACAGCTGCCTAAAAGTAGGCTGTATTTACTACCATTATCTTTCTTCCTGATTACTTAGGCTCACCTTCTTCTTCCAGTTAAATTGTGCAGCAGCTTTTAGTATCATTTTGAGGGGAGTGCTTAGGGTGCAAACCATCATACTTGTATGTGGACTTGGGTGGGACCGGGAGCATTCTCTTGTGTAGGTGCTGAGGTGCCCCTCAAATAAAGGTCTGAATGCAGGGTTGAAAGCAGCTATTCCAGTGTCTCACTGGTACACAGTGTGTCAAAGGAAATGAGCTTTTAGGCTGGACTTTTCATGTGTGCTCCCTCCTGTCTCTAGACAAATGTAATTCATGAGCTAGATTTGAAACCAGGCTGAATTGGGTGCATGAAGGCTCTGGTCAAGACAAGGGGCAAACCAAGGTGTGACATGGTGCAACCATGTATCTTAGGTAATTCCTCATGTTAGGTGAACTACCTGTGTCTCCTTAAGAGGCTTGACTTGATTTTTTTCTTTTCTGGTGCTGTGGAAATGGGTAAACTTGATGTTAAAGCAACTTTACATTCTATTTAATTTAAATTTAAACACCCTTGGCCTTCTGTCTAAATTGAGAAAAGTAATTATCTTATTCCTTTTTCCTGACAGGCCAGAAAAGTCTCTTCCATTCATTTTTCTTCCTACCATTTCTCTGTCTTCTGTTTCCCAGACAACACTGACATGTCAGCCCCTTGCAGACACTTCTTTATTCCTCTGAAGTTGGCAAATGCTGTGCTCACATAGAAGAGGAGTCGCATAGTACTGAAGTGTCTTTCCCTAAGTGACTTCATGCTCTCCTGATGAGGATTTACCTCTTGTTGCAGTACAAACAGCTACAATGTACTGCCAAATGCAGAATCCAAAGTAAATCTATGAGGTGGAAAAATGCTTTTAGGAGCCTCTGAAAGCCAGATGTAATAATTAAGGAAGTGTAGTTGCTTTTCCTCTTAACAGGCAGTAATTTCTTGTCTTTTGCCTTTTCTTGCATAATATAGTGCATGTGGTAACACCGCAGGGCACCGTATTCTTCATCTTTTTTTCTTCCTCCAAGAAATGCTGATAATTGTGGGATGGGAAGGATGCCCAGCATGCTTTCATTTTATTTAGGTACTTTTCTGATGTAGGAGACGTACATGTGTTTCTACCTTGCATCCATGCAGTTGCTGGAGCTTATTACTCTGTTCCCATCTCGTTATCCTGGTTAGTGACAGTAGCATTACAGTGTGTATGTGTCTGTGGAACTTAATTTTACTTCATATATATGTATGTATATGAGATATATGGTATTGTACAATAAACCCAAAGTCTTAAGTTAAGAAGAGCATCTGGTTGCATTGAATAGACAAATGCCATTTATCAGGTGCCCTTATGTAAGGAGTTTATAAGCTGAAGTGTAGAAGTTTTCAAGGGATTGTACTCTTGCACTTTCTGAGACATGGACCATCATTTTCCAAGAATAAAAATTCTTCTCTTTTCTTGGAAGCTGTGAGTGCAGTTGTCTTTCAAAAGCAGAGGGCAGCAGTCCATTCCTCATGGAGGAGAGCAGAGCGCGTCCTGTTAGCAGCTGGCTATTCTGAACAGCAGTGTATAACCTGTCATCGTGCCCTCAGCTCCATTCATGCTTCTGGCATTGTGTGCACCGAGGAATACCTGACCAAGTGACTTGGCTTAAACAGATGTATTCTCTATTTCTGTGGTTCTCTATTACATTTAACTTGACACAAGGCATTAGCTTCAGTAATAAGAAATGCCAGTATGTTATTCTGGACTCACTGGTAGAGCCTCCTTTCTGTAAAGTTTACCTGCCCATAACAATATGAGCTCTCTTATCAGTATGAGTGCTTGCTGTGTTACAGAAGTGTATGCAAGAAATAACTTGTAACTTTTTTTTTTCTTTCTTTTCACAGGAGGTGGCAAAAGAGGCCTGGGAGAATCATAGACTGAGGAATGATTCTATCATTGTGGATATTTTTCATGGTCTTTTCAAATCTACCCTTGTTTGTCCCAAATGCTCCAAGGTTTCTGTGACCTTTGATCCCTTCTGTTACTTAACCCTTCCACTGCCCTTGAGAAGGGATCGTCTCATGGAAGTTACCCTCGTATATGCAGACCCACAGCGTAGACCTGTCCAGGTGAGGCATGTCGAAGATACCATTTTCTTTAAGGCTTCTGAGTCTTTCTTTTTAAAACTGTAAAGCTGATACTTTTCAAATAATTTAAAGGATGTTGATGTCCACCTTTGAGTGAGGTAGAATGAGTGTTTTTAATATAAAAACCGGCAGTTGAACATGTGTAATTAAGTGGCTTTGTCAAAATCTTGGTTTATGAGACTAGGGTCAGGGGTCAGCTGGATATGGCTTACATGTTTCTGTGATGAGATTACCTCTGTGTGGTTATATTGCTCCCTGGAAGCAGTAATGTATTTGCATTGGCATGTTTACCTCCTGTTACCTTGGGAAATGTAAAGGTGAAACCTAGTTAAATGGGTAAGGCCTCTGAATTTCAAACAAAAATGGAAAGAAATAATTGCTTGCTTTTAAAACCTGTTTGATTCAAAGGTAGACTGATTTTTATTTTTATTTTTATTTTTATTTATTTTTCAAATGGCCCTGTGGGTGGCCACACACATACATAAAGTAACTTTAGGGTTGCCATGCATATCAAAACACAAGATCTGTGAGGCCTAGGCAGATCAACTGGATGGCCTGATGGCAGATGGGCGTTTAGCAAAGGAAAAAGCAAAGCAGTTTTGGAGGCACTGGTTGGCAGTATTTGCACATGCTGTGGATTGTAGGTGCAGGTGATAAAACTTGTGCTTTGTCTATGTGAAATTTTAAGTGGTCTGATGTACTCAGGAGGGTTTCTTTGTTTTGGGGAGGGGGAATTTTGTGTGTTATACTACTGCTGAGCCTGACCAGAGCAAGAGACCACCTGTTTAAGGCTCTCTCATTCCCTCCAGATCTCTGCTTTGTAAGGTAGAACAGAGATTTGGAAGACATTAAAGTGCATGGCTGTGACCTTAACTTCAGCAGAACCCCTATAAATTGAGGTTTTATTTCCATTTTCTTGTGCTCTGTCTTAAATAGATTTATTTTGCCTGGTGTAAGCATGCTGTTATCTTTGTTTCTAGTACCGGGTTGTGGTGCCGATGATGGGGGCCATCTCAGATCTGTGTGAATCACTCTCCAAACTCTCTGGTGTTCCTGCAGAAAATGTAAGGATAAATGCAGCACAGTGATTTTGATAAATGTTTGTTCTTCTT
Organism: Chloroceryle aenea; assembly: GCA_013399075.1. NCBI lineage: Eukaryota > Metazoa > Chordata > Aves > Coraciiformes > Cerylidae > Chloroceryle > Chloroceryle aenea. Next base: position 118,612 of record VWZY01010796.1, read on the forward strand.
GAAGCATTTTTGGTGACTTAGCTTTTAGGTGGGTGATAAGCTGAACTTAGTGGAATAGTGACCAAAATCTACCAGGTTTGAATGCTGTTCTTTGATTGTAAAATAAAAAGATTCATGAAACAATCTGTGTTTATTCTGACACTTCCATTGCAGTAGAGGGTTTTATGAGAAGGGATGGAAAGCTAGTCCTTGCCCACAATGTTTGTGGTATAGTGTAGTTTCTTAGTACTGAGTGATGTTCAAAATCTGGTTTGTGTCCACCTCTTCTTGGACATTATTTTAATAACAAAGGGCTCGGGTGAGCTTTTACAGAGGGAATGGTTTTGAAGTGGGTGGGTATTTTCAGGATATCGGTGTAGTGCTTCAATTTCAGTTAATTACAGATGTGAGTGATCGGTGCCTGAAATCTTAGCCTTGTTGCCAGTTTGGTTTTGGGATCTGTGCTGTTGTTTCCACCAGGCTGAGTTGTCGAAATTGCATCTCCTCAGTATCTCTGTAAATCAGTTTATTATTTGCTTTGTTTTTCTGACCCACCTTAACAAATACAGCTAATGATCTACCAGGTGCTGTTATAGAAAACAGCACCAATGTTGGTGTGCTGAAAATCGTGAGAAAGAAAGAATAGGAATAAACTGTTGCTTGAATTTAAATTTAGTTTGCCTAAATTTATGTAAGCTTTTATTATAATCTCTTTGCAAATATCACTTGCTGTTCTAGATGGTGGTGACAGACGTGTATAATCATCGATTCCACAAAATTTTCCAAATGGATGAAGGTTTAAATCATATCATGCCAAAAGACGACATCTTTGTGTGAGTAAAGTGGGAAGATGCCACGATGAGAAGAATGCTGCAAAACATTTGCTTTGGTTTCAGGGTAGAAAACCTGAATTTCCGCACCACCCCTGTCAAAAAGAAAAGCAACCAACTAAGACCTTTTGCATGACTTAGCAGTAATGTGGTACTTCTAGCAGCAGATGAGTATGTGAAGTATTTAGTAGGTGTTTTTCTTAACACAAAGGAAGTCATGGTTCTGGGTAATAATGAACTTTTTGTTTTGTCTGTGTTCCGTGGTTTGGAATTTTCTATAAACCTATTTCAGAGGTGATGATCTATGTCTGGATTACAGTTACTCTTTTGTTGGCATTTTTACACCAGCTCAAGCTGACTGTTCTTATGCTCCAAAATGGACAAAAAACCTTGGAGCTGTTACTAGGATAGCATGAAGTGTAATCTGTTGTACTCTTCCTCTCCCACCACAGTTGTTACAGCATCCAGCTAACCACAACTGGAGGTTCTTGATTGGTACTTACACTATTTGTGTTTTAACTGTGGCTGTGGAGGGACCTTACTAAAGTAGAAGATGGTTGTGCTTTTTGTTTTACATATGTGTGATAGAGGAGAAGTCTGCAGTCACCTGTGAAATCTGGTAGTGCTCTGCTATTGCCACTGGAAAATGATAAATACTGCGTATGAAGTGCAAAGTGGATTTTTAGACTTGTAACTGAACCTGAGGCTTGTGGAGTCAAATCCATCCCTTCATCACAAGTTCAGTCTTGCTCATGTGAGAATGTTCCAGTGCGGGGATGTTGCTTCCCTTGAACAGCTGTGCCAGTGTTAAGTCCTGCACTAAAAATATACCCTGGTGCAGTGTGTGCCATTCACTGAGTGGGGTGCTGTGACATACTGCTTGGTGCTATTCTGTCTGTGCAGTCTGTTGTGACCTCACTGCTGGGGTGTAATATCTGTGGTTTTCTGAATGTTCTCAAGTTTTTTTTTCTTTAGTGGCAGCTGAAGTTGCAACCACTTAGGATGCCTAGGAAGGAGACTTGGTTCCTGTGAAATCTATTTTGTGAGTGTATTGTAAAGTGTTAGGTTGTAAGTCTCTAAAGCTAGTGAAATGTTGAAAAAACAAGTTTGATATTACAGTGAAAATTACAGAAAAAACCCACTGCCCTAAAGGCATAACATTTTGCACATCCCTCCATGAAAAACAACTGTGAATGAGATCTGCTCTGGGGCAGGGGTCAGGTATTAGCTGAACTGCTCTGGGAGTATTTTCCTTTGCAGTTACCACTTCCTTTTATGTGCAGGCTCAGCTGTAAATATGGTGATGCTGTGAGTCATAGTGACAGTGAGTGAACTGACCTGGGTTAAAAATAATCCTCCAAGGAAGAGGAGACATAGCAGGAGTAAGTTTTGCTAATCCTCTTTTTCCATGTACACCCTCTAAGATGTTTTCAGCACTGTGGGCTGGGAGCAAGCAGCCAGGCACCAGGGCAAGAGTTGGTGGGTAACTTCCAAAGTGATGTGAATATTTTTGTCCTGCAGGCTTCAAAACTTGTTTTCCATTGGGAGATAGACCTGTAGCCATTTTGGTTTTTATCTTCCTTCTGCTTCTTACAGAAAGGATGATTTTACTCCTGCTCAGAACCCCACCCTGGTGATTTTAGCTGTCAAACTGGCCCTCATACATTTTTCTTTTGATGTTGGGCTCTTGTTTTTTCTGCTTAGGTCTCTTGATGAGAAGCAAATACTGCTCTGACTTGCACCTACCACCTCTATCTGCCTTGGGTGCTGGACCCAGGCACTGAGGTGCACACTCTTTGTGGACCTCTTCTCCAAAACCAGAGCAGGAGCAGCCTTGTTCATTCCTTCTGTGCTCTCTAGTTAACTTGTTCCTTCTAGCCTAACTGGTTTAGTGTTCCTAAAATTTCTTGCTTTTTAGGGTTTCACCATGAAAACACAGCGTGTGCTTATCCTCAGAACTGTTCGAGTGATACTCGGCATTTGTTCTCGTGCCTTAGCTGGGTTGATGTAACTGTGGGACTAGACAATAACCTGAGTTGGGGTGCAGGGCAGGGTTAAAACAACCGTTCTGTTGTCAGGCAAGGGGTATCACATTGCTCTGCACACAGCTGTCCTGGTGTACACATGGAAGTAGCTCAGGAGTGGGACAGGGATGACTTAAGCAGAAGTGTCTCAATTGCTCCACAAGCTGTTACATTTCTGGTAGAAATTATCAACATCAGTGTGTCAGCCCAGCATTTCCTGCCTTCCTGAACATGCTGCGTGATGCAGGGCTGGAGAACATGGTGACCTGGTGGTCATGTGTTCAGATTGGAAGCTACCAGCTGCAGCAGCAGAGTTTCTGATATCCCAGCGCCTTACTTACTTTCTTGTTGGTTACAGGCAAATATCTCACTGTTTATTAAATGGAGGAATAAGAAACATAACTAAAAAATAAAAATATCTTGCCTCTTTAGAATCTTCCATCTTTGAAAAAACAAACATGCTTCCACTTGAAACTAAATTGTAATTGAAACTTGAAACTAAATGTAATTGAAATAAATAATGTGTAGTTGAGAAACATTATTTCCCAAAAGTCAATGAAGAAGAGTCGAGTGCGCACTAAAAAGCATTTTGTTCTTTTGGTTTCAAATTAAGTTGAATTCCTTAGAGAAGTGACAGGAAAAGACTTGCTTCTTAGGACTTGAAGGATGGCTCTGTATGCCTGCATAGTTCACAAAATGTTCAGCTTGGAAAAGCTTGTCTCAGGCTGACTAGTGATGTAGTTGTGGGGTGTGTTACTGGTTACAGTGAGTAATGTGTAACTCTTCTGTTCTGGAAAGAAAACTATGTCTATTAGTGAAGGAGAATGGCTGTCTTTTTCTAGAAAGTACAACTGTGTAATGTTTTACAGTGGCAATATATTCACCCAGAATTCAAAATTGAAATAAATAACAACCTAAAAAAGATTCAATACCTCATGCTAACCCCTCAAAAGTTCATTTGCTCTACATTTACACTGGGTATTGCCACAAAATAAACTACTAAGAAGACTTTCTAACATGTTCAGTTGGGTTAACAAGATAGCAAATGATGTGTAAGCAAGGAAGAAACCCTCTGGAAGCTGCTTGCTTACCATGCTTTGGAAACACAATTTTTCCAAAGATTTGTGTCAATTAATTGCCTTGTGTAGCAAGACAAACATAACAGCTTCTCTTCTAGGATAACAGAAAACTTGATGAGTTCTTTAATAGTATTACTTACATTACCAGTCAAACAGAAAACTGCATTGTTTCTGGATATTGTGCTCACAGTTGCAGCAAAGCTGAGTGAAGGGTCAGTTATCAGGTGGGAAAAACAACCTGGAGAGGGATGTCTGGTCATTGTGATACCTTTTGCAGGGTGTCTTTTAAGTGCCAAATGCTAACCTAGATGGGTTTAAAGCTGATGTATAACATGCAACCATAATACGAGGACCATTAGTTTATCATTTATATTTAAATGAGACATTTTCTAGAATGGAAACATATCTTGTATTTAAATGTGCATGATATTTCACTCCCCCATATACTTGAAATATTTTCTAATTCATGTTTAACTGATCCTGTCCATTTTGTATGTGGATCATCTGCTCTTACTTTGAGGTGGGGTCCAGTGGCAAGACTTACCTGTTGGCAAACTGTGATGTGTACATCTCGTGACTTGTTTCAGGTAATTGAAGTTCAGAGACAAGGTTTCTTTCACTGGTTCAAAAACCATACGAAGAAGTCGGTGATTCAAAACAGAGTTAAATCAGTACAGCATATTTAGAAATAGGTTTCTTATGTGTATGTCCACCAAACTTTTATTTTGAAATTGCAGACTGTTAAGTGAATCCTGTTCATTTTTTTCAGGTGTTTTCCTGAATGATTTTGGTGCTTAGTCTTTGAATTGGGATGTGCTCACAGGTTTTTTCAGGTGTTCATTCCTGATATCCACACTGAGAGCACTATGAGAGAAGCTGTGATAAGCTGAAGTCAGTACCCTTCCATACCTTGTGCTTTAGATATTTTTTTTTTTAATGGTGTAGCAGTTTCCTCACCTGTTAAGTACTGCTCCCTTCCACTGTCAGAAGCAAACTAGGATTGTGTTAGTAATCAGCAGCGATTGTTTGCTAGAATCTGAGAGTGAAAAGAATAGGGGAGCTACAACCCCCTGGACTCTGATTTCATGAGTAGCTGTCAACAAATTATTCCTTTGTTCTGTGCTCTCCTTGTTCCGCTCTAAACAGGACTTTGAGCAAAGTCCAGCATATCCTCCACTTGTGAACGTGTGCATGTCTGTCTTCTGTAATACGAATCAGTTGTTCCAGTGGTTTTGAAGCTTTAGGGTCTTGTAGTAACTGAAACTGGTAGTTCTTGCCTTCTGTATGTTTCTTAGCATTGCCTTAAGTTGTCTTGGAACAGAAAAAATTAAATGTAAATGATCATTGTCTTGCAGTAGTTCTCAGGTTTGCTTTGCTGGAAGTTGCAGCCAGGGCTGGGTCTGTATATGACAATACTCAAATTGGTTTGATGGCCTTCTGGTTTTAGGGTGTTGGCAACTGGCTGGCTAGCAACACATGTCTCAATTAAAAATTCAGAGAAGTATCTAACGCTGTCAAAGATCTGTGCACCAGCAGGGATGTGATTTAAAAAAGTAAATAAATTAAAAAATCAGTACTTTTGTATTGTTGTCTTGCATTTGACACAAATGTCTTAAGTCTTGACTTTGGATTTAGGTCTCTGTATTGGTTGGTTACTGAGCAGAATATTGATTTCCGTGAAAGGCCTCAGTTGTAAATGTCACTGAGCAGGAACTTGCACAGCACATGGTAGTAGTGCTTTGTTTTTCTTTTGTTTGCTTGACAGAGGGCACGGTCTGCAGACCCAGATAAAGTCCAGACCGTACTGTTATATTTGTGAAATGTGCCATACATGGGATGTATAGAATACTGATCTTGCACGCTTTCGGTGATTTCCACAGTTGGAAAAACTGTATTTTTTTTTCTTCCTGTTTTCACCCTAGGGATACGAGGGAAGACACATTCATCTTTGTGATCTTTTACAGGGCACCGTGGACATCTTGAGACGTGCATTGTGAATTTTCATGTCCCACTAAAGTGATGGCAGATGCTGAATCTTGGTAGTAGAGAGTTTGACAAGAATTGAACTCCGTTTGGCATTTAAGCTGAATAGGCAGTAATTTGGAAAAAAAAATCTGTTTTTCAGTAGCTCAGTTCCTGGCTCATTGATTCTTGTGGCATATTACCTTACCTGTTGTGCTCTTTGATAGTAAAATTTAAAAGAAGAAATGTAGATGTTACTGGGCTTCTTGATTAAGTGACTTTAACTCTGAGATGCATCCGGAAATGAACCCGTCTCTTTTTACACAAAAAGCCCAAATGATACATTTTCATCTCCAGGTTATGTGAAAGGGGAGAAGTATCTGGGGCTAGAATTCTCTAACCTGTTTTTTTCATGAGCTTTGCACTCATCTCTTTCTCTTCACAACAGGCTTGGAAGCATAGTGTAGTCCTGATGCAAGATGTGCTAAATTTAGTGTCAGAGAGGAGGTGAAATGTGTGCAGAAATAAAGGGGTTCGATAGATTTAAAGCAAGATCACTGGCACAATGTTAGAGGCAGTGCAGCCAAAGAACGGTGGTACTAACCCACTTCTCACAGCATTGTAAGTGTTCCTCTCAAGGCATGCTGGTCCTGTGAAGGGACAGGGAAGTCTGTGGCAAATGATCAGAGAGTCACATTTGTAAAGGTGGTCTGCAAATCAATTTGATGATGTTGGTTCAGTGTTTGTGCTGAATGCTCTCATTCTCCAGGCTAAGCAGAGAACAGCATTCAGCACATAATCAAAATACTTACCATTTCTTTTTCTTAGGTTCTGTGAAGTCCATCCCTGCTAGGACCTCCGGCTCCCGCTCCAATGTAACACCCACGCATGCACCATGCTGGTGATGTCACATCACCCAGGGATCCTGCTGGAGCTTGGAGCCGGCCTACAAGGGGTCAGGTAAGTACCACATGAAAACAGACTCTGCAGCCCATTTTAAGAGTATCACTCTTAGTATTTCTTCTTAGTTCTTAAGGCCTAAGAAGAAAAATGTTTTGCTGAATAAACTAGATACCCCTGTTCTCTTAGCCTGGCTAATGGGGCATATAATAGAACATGTATTGTTTAAGTTGATAAGAGTTTCACAAATTGATTTGCAGGTCACCTTTAACCTATAAAAGTGTGTGTATTTGAGTAAGATACAATTAGTTTGCCATACATACTGTGTTTCTACCTTCTCTTACAACATGCTGTGTATTGTGTTTGGATGAATTCATGGTCTTCAAAAATGCATGACTGGCTGCAGAAATGTTAGGTTTATTAACATGTCTGGGGTTACAATGGTTACTCAACTGAGTTAGTTAGGGCAGCAAACTGGTCCAGGAGTTTTACATGAAATGTTTGAGATATGGAAGATCTTGTAGCAGACTGATCTAGGAAGCTTTTTCTCACTTGCTGAAATTGGTGTTTTCTTGTTTGAAATGAGGGTTTGTATTTCTTAATATATGTAAAAATCTTGCTGGTTGAATTCCCTCATCCTTTCTAATCCTCTTCTTCCTCTGTAAGAGGAGGCAAAATCCTGTGACCAGCTTCTATGGGAAAACTACCTGTTGTCTGAAAAAGTTGTATTTGCAGTTTCCTATCCTAGATTACTTGTTTGTATGTCTTCTGGTATTACTGGAAGTAAACAGACTAGGAGCACTTCCACTTCTTAGAAGAGATTGGAGTGTGTGCAGCACTTTCACTCAGGTTTTTTCCAGTCCTCTGTTCATTCCTACCATCAACTTTTGAAACCATTGTATTTTCACAGCAACATCTCTGGGTTGATGTGCGGTAGTAATCCTGCTTAGATGGATCTGTTTGTCAGTGACATTTTTTCTCTACCTTTCTCTGTTCTCTTACAAAATACACTTCTTTTCTTGGTTGTTGCCGTATAAGGACATTTGTTCACATGGTATTTTTCAGATGGAATTCATATCATAGATCACAGCACTTGGGGAAAAAATGTTTCAGTAATACCCAACTTATATGTTAGCCTGATTTTAAGCTCAGTCTTTATTGCTTTTGGTGCCCTTTCACATAGCTCTGCCTTGTCTGTCTGTAGCTTTTCAGGTTCCTGTGCACTTGCTTAACTTTAGTTTGCAAGGAGGCAAAAGTGACCTACTTCATTGCTCAATGCCTCCCTCCTGAATTATAATTGCAGACCTGAAGCCTTCATAGTGCTGATGAAGACTGGTCAAAAACCAGTCTGATGAAAACTCATGTTGCTTAGCAGTCTTCAGAATTGTCATGAATTAGAAAGGCAACCGGCCAATATCCAGCAGTGTAGAGTGTGGAAGCGACTGGGCTGATGACTCAGACATCTAAAACCATGCTATGTTGTCTGATGCAGCATCATCTTTATGTTCTATTATTTTAGGTAAGTTGTAAGATAGTTGCAGTGTGCAGTGTGTTGTCTAGTAATTCCCAGTATTTGCCCTACAGCTTTCCTTAAACTACAGATAGAGTATTTTATCTTAGTGTGCATGTTGCTCTTTTGCAGAGTGTTGCAGGGGTGCAGTACTCTGGATGATGCTTGTGTACAGGTGACACTTGGCTTTTTCTTTCTCTTCTGTCTGTTCCATTGCATGGGCAGGGCTTCATTCAGGTGTATGAGGGTGGAGTATAAATGTATTATTTGCTGCTCGCAGAGCAGAGTGTAGATGGTGTGAGAAGCAACCAGAAGAATGTCAAGGAGTGTGTACATGTCATGTACTGGTCTGTTTATAGGAGTCCATCTTAAGGGTCTCATAGGACCTGGAGTTAATCATAAATTATATTCTGAGACAGAGTATGGTCTTGTGTTATTTAAACAGTTCAAAGTAAAATGATTTGCATTTTTGTGTTGCTGTTTCTCAGGAAACTTTAGAAGATTTAAACCGTGTCCAGCTGACTAGCACTGATAGCCTAGAAAACCTGAACAGCCATTTTCATTGATCAGTCTTATGCTGACTCTGATCTCTGACGCTTGGGGTGCGCTGGGCTGGGACTCTCCAGAAGGATAATTTTCTCTGTCTTCTGACTCAGTGCAAGCCCTGGGCTGGAATCCTTTTTAGTTGAAGTAGGATGGAGCAAAATGGCAACTCTTGAAATTTGTTTTTCTCCTTGCTCTACAAGGGCATTTTCAACACAGCAATGAGAAAATATTTCTTAGCTCTTGAGACAAGGGAAGCGGTTTGACTAAGAGAGCTGGTAAGAGTTGGTACATTCAGATACGTGTTTGTGGTCTTGGTCATTATGTGCAGTGACATCTTTCATGAAATCTTTCTTTCTCTTTCAGTTTTAAGATAAGTCTGGGACAGGTGGCTCAGCAAACTAAAGAGCGGTGTGACTTGGCATTCCTGAAAATGGATCTTTTGTAATGAGTAGTCCTGAACCGAACAATGTGATAGTGTTGGACTCTGACATCTGCAAATATCTCATTTGCTGTTTTGCCCAGTAGCACAAGCTGTGTCTCAGTTTCCTCACTGTTCTCCAGAGCTGTTTGTTGTCTTCCAGAATGTTTTTCTTGTGTGTTTACTGTCCTTGGATTTTTCTGTGAAGCAGATATTTCCAACCTCTTGGTTTTCTGAAATGTTGGCTGCTGAGTGATACAAGCTCAGACCACTACTGTATGAGAGGCTGGGAAAATGCGAGACCCAAGTTATCAACAGGGTTTCTTTCTCCAGAGGGAAAAAACACTGTCTGAGGGATTTTAAAGTTCATTTAGAATTTTTCACTGATGCTATGATCTGGTTGAAGCAACATGTAGTTGTCAGGGTAATGTCTCAAGAGGTGAGTGGCAACAGGGATGTGAACTGGGAATCGAGGCAGAGGGAAGGTGGTAGGTAAATATTCTGTGCCATTGTGAGCCATGGGAAGTGCTCAGGAAACTGCTCTGTAGCGTGTGCAACCCTCTGTCCTTCTCGGGAGGACCTGGTGAAGAAAATTGTTGGACTGAGCTCATATTGGTTCTACCTGCTGTGCTTCTTGGCAGTGGGAATAACCTGTGAAAATACCTGTCTTTTGAACAGGTATGAAGTTTGCAAGCCGAGTGAGGATGGTTTGGAGTATGTTACTCTCTCTGTTTACTTTCGGGAAAAGACAATGAGGCAATCCAGCAATACTTCGGGGACCGTACTCTTTGGTCAGCCACTGTTAATATCTGTGCCAAAACACAAGCTCACTGTGGATCACTTGTACAGCGTGGTTTTGGAGCAGATCAGGTAAGTCATCTCCATACCTTTGAATCCTATGCAGAGTTCTGGCAGTCACTCAATTACACTGGAATAGGATTACTGCTTCCTTGTTAAGGGGAAGACTTTTTTTTTCTTGATTTGTGGTATATAAACCAGGATTTGCATTGCGTTAGTGTCTGGTGGCCCTAGGGACATTTCAAAGTCCTGTTTTTCTGGGCTCTGTAAAAGGAGACTGCAAGAGAATGCTGGTGGTGGTCACAAGGGAACCTACCTGATTGAGTGTTGCCACACCGGTCAGGAGCAGAACTTGGGCCATGTTCTCAGGGCTCTCAGATGGGGCCACTGTAACTGACTTTTGCCTTTTCCATCTGCTGTCGGTAAAACCTGGAACAAATAGTGAGAAGAGACTTAGTGAATTGTAGTTTGACTCGTTCTGAGAGCTCTCGGCCTGTAGATGCTGCTGTACAGGGTGGGTTCTGGTTTGCTGAGGATGTTTGGACAGCAAGAACTGATGATGGAGAGGGGGTGCTTTTGTTCTGATGTGCAGCTTCAGTATGTGTGCGATAAACATACTCCCCTCTCTTTAGCCGCTATGTGAAAATCCCTTTGGCAGAAGAATACTCTGCACCCTGCCCGGACCAAGGAACCTGCAATGGCTCCAGTGGTGTGGCTGAAGGTAAAGTCCTTTCAAAATTGTCTGGAAGCTTTTCATCACTTAAAGGTTTTACCATTTGGTTTGTTCTGTGTGTATTTGGCTTGAGCTCTAGCAGATTATTTTTTTTACGACGATTAAACCACAGTATTGCATAGGACTTCTGCTTGGTATGGTGAGAGTTCTTGTAGACCATTTCCTTTCCAGGGGAGATCAGATGTGTGTAAGCAGCAGCAGGAGAACAAGGTGTGTTGTGCATTTGTCTTGACCAATGTTAAGGAAGTCCTTGCTTCCCTATCAGATATTGAGGTGCTTCCCTCTAGAGGTAACTCTTTTTAATATGCCCTTTGGTGTTGAAAACTGGCCTGCTAGGTCAGAAAGAGAAGTTCTGGAGGAATATAGTGGAAAGGGTATTTTCTATTCATGGACCTAGAATCACGAGATCTCGTTCCCAGGTTAGATTCTTACAAGGAAGCTTTTAATACTGATGCAAATGCTTATTTTCCTTTCTTCTTTGAAGTAATTCACTTAAGCTGCTGTGAGAATAACAACTGAAAACAAGTTAAATGGGAAATTTTAAATGAGGAAAAAAGTCAGCCTATTTTTCCCAAACAAAGGAAATAACTTCTCTGTAGAGTTACATGTTCCCGTCTGTAAAGACACCCAGCTGCAGCCTTGCTGATTCTCTCTTGGATGTGCTGTCAGAAGGTGTCATTGTTAACCTGCTGTGAACTGAGCACTCTCCATCGTGTCTGATACTAAGTTATAAACCCCAGCACATTGCCTGGAATGCGCTAAAGGAAATGTAGAGATTTCTTTTCTGCATGTCTTTTCATTACTTTCTGAGTAATCCGTGTGTGTCATGACAGGCTCATGCAAACAGCTGTCCGTGTGAGGTGTCAGTTTAAACTATCACTGAAGCTCTTCAGTTGTGCTTGTTTTAAATTTTACCAGGTGACATTGAGGAGATGGAGCATCAGGATGGTGGACAGGAAGGCAAGGAAAAGCTGACAGAAGTTGATCCCTGCCACTCTGAGGGATGCATGCAGACTGAGTCAGCAAGAGACCTACAGCCTTGCAAGAAGCAGCATTTCACTTTTAGCTTTGTGAATTCCTCTGGGACCTCTGAAATAAACTCCATTGTAGAAGGAAAAATCTTAAAATTGAATGGTAACTATTGTCTTGTCTTTTTTTTTTTTTTCCTTACACCTTTTCAATAAATATTTCTTCTTTCTTGTAGCTTTTTCTGCACTTGCTATTGACTGGGATTCTGATACACGGAGGCTACTTTTTGATGAACAGGAGGCACAGGTTGTAGTATGAACTTTTCATAAATTATGTGTGAACTTGCATGGTACTTCAGATTACAGTAAATGGTGAAATGTAGATGTAGCTCCCTTCATAAAAATTGTACTTACCAGCATAAGATAGGTTTACTTAAAATTTTCTAGTGATAAGGTATATAGACCTATAATTGCTGATCTGTTTCCAATGTGTTTTGAAAAGCAGATGTTTTGATTCCAAAGCTAAGAAGTCTTGTTCATAGTCCACTCAAAAAACAAACTAAACCCACAAAACTGAAAGCAAATTCCTAGAGCCTAGCAGAAAGCTCAGTATTTTTTCTGTAAGAGTTCTGCTAGAATGTGTTTTGTAGCAGAACAACCTGTTACTTTTTTTTCAAAAAACCCGCCAAACAACAAACAAACCAACCCACCAACTTTGAAGAAAGAACACGGTATATTTTCTTTTAAGACTGTTTGTAACACAAGAAAATGGAGTGGCTGGAAGCTTGAGATGCTTGGGGGGGGGGGGGGGGGGGNNNNGGGGGGGAAGAGGTCAGAAATGGGCAGCATTATGAAGGTGAGCATTTTCCTCTTCATGATTTCAAGGATTAAAGACTATATGGAATTGAATAAAGCGTGCATCTCTTTCACTAGGCATTTGAAAAACATGGAAGTATGTTACAACCACAGAAGAAGAAGGCTGTGGTAGCCCTCAGAGACTGCATAGAGCTCTTCACTACTATGGAAACGCTTGGTGAACACGACCCATGGTAAGAAACTCTGCCTGCCATGTTTAGTGTAAAAGGCCACAGTTACTTGGGTTTATATTATTTGCTATGGGATTCTGATAATTTCCCAGGTCTGTCCTTATCTGAGAAGTCTGTCCGTTTTGTGTGAAGTCACTGACTCAGTAGACTGCAGATGTGGGTTAATAAAGAGCATCCATTTCCTGCCTTCTTTTTCTTTATTAAAAAAAAGGTGTCACAGGGTGTTTAGCTTCCTAAGATCAGGCCATTCTTAATTACCCAGCACACATCTGTCTTCAGACAGAGTCAGAGGAAGGAGTTGTGGTAATAAAAGAGTGAAAACATGTGGCAACCTTAGGGTTTAATCCAGTATTTTTTCTAGCCTGATCCAGTCCTCACCCACTTCTAACTATAGCAAAAATTGCTGGTGCAGAGGGGCTAGGTACAGCAGATCCTAAGTGACCAAAATGTGAGTACTGTGTGTGCAGAAGATACTTAGAGGTTGTTTGCTAGCTGTGTAAGAAAATAACAGTATGTGGTAGGTGATTATTATTAATTGCCAAATAAATGCTATAGATTTATTGCAACTGTTACCTGTTTGAGCTGGACCAGGAAATAATAAAACAAAGGGACCTTTAAACCTTTTCTTATTTTTAAATTATTTTTATTTTTTAAATCTACAAAAGAAAAATTTATCTTTCTACAATGTTAACACACTTGCCATAGGACATTTTGCCTCGAAAGAGAAAGCAAGTTGCAGTTTGGAAACCTCTGAGGATGTGTCCCCACCTGTGTATTCCACAGCCAAAATGCCTTCTGTAGGGCAGGGGCTGTACTGTGCTAGTGGGGCATCTTTCAGTGGAAGGCCAGAAGCATTTCTTTCAACATAGTCATTAATTTCCTTGTTTGCTACTTTTTCCTCAGGTACTGCCCTAACTGTAAGAAACATCAGCAGGCCACAAAGAAGTTTGACTTGTGGTCTTTGCCCAGGATTTTGGTAGTGCATTTAAAACGCTTCTCATACAGCAGATACTGGAGGGATAAACTTGACACTGTTGTGGAATTCCCTATCAGGTAGGATTCTTCTCTCAAGCTAGGAAGAGCTTGATGAAGTTGGTCAAGAGAAATCTGCTTCTGATGTTACTGTCGGATAGGCTTGTTGTTAAAGCCATAACTGGAATAGCCCTGTCTTCTGGGTTTGAACTGTAAGGCAACAGGCTTGAGCTGGGTTGGCTGGTTTTCTTATGGGTTGTTTTTTTGTTTTGTGGTTTGTTTTGTTCTGATTGTTTTTGGTGTTGTTTTTGGTTTTGTGTGTGGTTTTGTTTCTAATTGTAACCTTAATCAGTTTTACATTTCACATAACGCTTGTTAATGGCAGGTACAGTTTCTTCTGATGTTCGGTTAAACCCATGTGATTTTCCTCAACTGAGAACTTCTAGAGAGAATTCAGCCTATTTTTTGAGCAGAGGTGCACTTGTACTTGTGCAGTCCTCATTACTACAAGACAAAAGCCTGCCTCAGTCCTCTGCTTCTGCTCATCAGCATCCTGCCACAGGATGAAGCATATTCCTTGCTACTCCTATTTCACTTTTCATGCCTACACAGGGACACTCTAAATCTATTGGCAGCTCTTGCTGTGTTTGCCAGGACCTGCCGTGTGTGGGAGGGGTGATGTGTCTGGTCTTTACACTGATAACACCTGGCCATTTAGCAACAGAGTGCAGCCCTTCTCTACCTGTGCTGCCTGCCTGCAGAGCTTCACTGGTGTCTTTCATCACTTCTTGGAAAGTGCTGGTTACTGGTGTACTGATGCTTTTGGATTTCCTTACAGGGGTTTAAACATGTCTGAGTTTGTCTGTGACCCAAGAGCAGATTCATACGTGTATGACCTCATTGCAGTTTCCAATCACTATGGAGCTATGGGAGTAGGCCACTGTGAGTAACTGCTTCTGTGTCCTTTGTATGCAAGGAAATACAGGTTATGGGAGGGCTGCATGCATTGGAGACCCACACCAGCCTCCCCAGGGGTGTCTAGTGTAAAACTTACCTGTGTTCTGTATGCAGGTGAATATTATATTGGAAGGTAATGTCCTTCATGTTAGGATTTGCAGAGCAGCCAGACAGTTTGTGTAGTTTGGAGCTGCCTGACATCTGACTGGTGCTAGTGGGACCTTGGCTGGTAGTCATTAAAGTATGTGATGGTATTTCCCAGTGTATGAGCGGAGTCAAGATTTCTCAATGTCAAACGTGAAATTGTGGAAAGAAGACTCCTACTGGAGAGTGCTGTGGAGTCTTCAGCATAAGCTGCCAGTTCAGCTCCAGGACGGAGTTGCTTGCCTGCAGCAGCCGTGAAGGCAGCTTCATGGCCAGTGTGGTTGCAGCATCACAGCTGCAGAGCAGAGACTGTTAGCAGTCAAGCCAGCCAAGCAGGAGCTTGCCAGGTTTCCTCAGTGGCCGTGGAACAATGTCTGATGATCAGCAGTGACATGTAGGCCAGGAAGACTGAGCAGAGGACGTACCTAGTCATGAAGCTGCGCCTGATGCCTTTCTGCATTTCCTATCCTGAATTTTGTTTGCTATGATAGCAATTTAAAGCACTACCCCC
>VWZY01010796.1:144013-186486 GCA_013399075.1 Chloroceryle aenea
TGAGCCTCTTATCGCTCTGGAGGAGGATGGAGACGTAGTGCCGGATCATGCCCACAAAGAAGGTGATGAAGACGATGGGCAGCACCACCCATAGCCGGATATTGGAGTCCAGCAGCAGCTCAGGCTCGCTCATCGTGGCGGTGCCGCTCCCGGACCCGGCTCCGGCCGCCACCGGGCCGCCCCAGGTCCCGGCTCCGCTTNCAATTATTCCACTTCTATGCTCATATTTTATAAAACTCTTTTTAATAACGTTGGTCAAACAGTTGAAATAGTGTATGAGATGATCAAGCATCTTTTTAAAAGAATTATTAAGGGTGAGCTAAGATTGTTTGTGTTTGTTTCTTTTTAATAACTGCCACCCACACCAAAAGAGGACAAGTCGGAGGTTTGTGCTGACAGAGCTCTTGCAGTTGTACTGGGTTAGGATCAGGGTCAGCTAATATGATGGCTCATGAATCCTAATTTGCCAGTCTATAGCTTTGTCTGGGCTTAGGGACGGGATCACAAGTTTAGGTCAGGGGATACCATCTGAGACCTTAATAGATCCTTTTAACTTGTTATTTAATTTCCTTGGCATGTAAAAGAAAGTTAAACCTTGGTTTACAAAGAAATGAATTTTAGAATATTGGCCCGTTTAAATATAATCTCTAAAATCTCAGTTTGCACAGCAGAAAAATGCAGTTTACCACGTAATCTGCCTTTGAGCAGTTTTAATTTCTGGAGCCTTTCCCTTCACTATTCATTGATACATTCTAGATTTACTTAAAAAAAACCCATAGTAAAGTCGTGTCTCCTTTGTTCATTTGTCTTTTTCCTGCTTTTTTATAGGCAACAACGCAAGCTTTGTTACCATGGTTTCAAAAAGGAAATTGTCAAAAACCGACGGTTCTGGAGAGAGCTGCAAGGCAGATTTGCCAAGTAGGTGCTCAGCTATAATCTTGAGGGCAAAGGAGACCCACTGGTAGAGGCAGTGGCTCCCAGGCAGGGAGAAGGCCCAAGTGACAGCTTTGATAATGCTAATACTTAATGGTTTGGGGTTTTTTTAAAGACTTTTTAAAGACTGGAGATTAATCGCATTGGATCAAAACTGATATCTGTAAATCAAACCAAAATAACCTCTCTGTGAGGTTGTAAGGAAGATAGTTATTTTTTGCTTTAGCAGATGAGTGGATACCTAAGAGACAGGTCTGTTGGGAAACCTATATTAAATTAGTGCTTTTCAGACTAGAGGAAAGTAGGTACTCTGGTGTTGCTCATAATCTGTCTCCCATGGGAGTAAGCCCCTGAAGGCTTATCTTAACAGTCTTTAGTCGAGGATGAGGTGAGAAACATTTTCTGGTGCCTGCTGCAGGGGCATTTTCCTTACAGGATCTGGGCACTGGTAGCTGAGTCAGCTGATGGCGGCCCTCAGTCAGCAGTACAGTTTGGTCTGGTTCCTCTACTTTCTTACTAGAAAGTTAACTTTGAATTAGTTGTTTATAGGAAGGATTTGTGCTGTTTTTATTGCAGAGTATATTTGATGTAGCTTGTCTTTTTTTCTCAGAAACAAAGAAGTTGCGGATTTCTGATGAAGAAAAGACCTCTGCCTATGGTGGAGCGGAGAATGAGGGAGTCTTTGAAGAGCTACTTAGAAGATCAGGAATGATACTGAAAGCTGGGGAGGGACAGAATGAAATAGGTACGGGTTTGACACTTGCTTGCTCTGCTTGTATTTGAAAACCTGCGAAGATGACTTGTACACTGTAAAGACCCGTTTTACTTGCAGAGCAAAAATGCTTAAACCAGGTTGTTCTGAAGTTCAATCAAACCTTCATCTGGCCTCTTACTTGTACGTACCTTTTGAATTGCACAGTTCCTGCAGAATGCTCTGCATCACCTAAACTCGTTAGACTGGCTTTTTGGGTGTATACATGCTAAGTCAAAAGACTTCTGAAAGATTATTGGAGGTATATGGAGTAAGCTTAGATTGTATCTGTGATTACAGGATTGAGTTACAGAGGCAGGAGCTCTGAATTGGGAAAAGGAACATGTGTTGCATTTCAGCTCACAAGGCCTGCAGGAATTTGTGTATTAAGCTTTTTTAATGCTATTAGCTACCCCTGGTCCTGACTGGAGAAAGCAGGAGTGGTGTTACCACTCAGGCTTTTGATAACTGGGCTTCTCAATAGAGCAAATGCATAAGTATTGGTGAATGGGCCTGAGGGCTACTACTTAGCGTAGCTGTTGTTGTGATGTTGTATGGATAAAATGTGTCTGGTTCTTTATATACTTTTAAAACTTTCTCCTTAGCTGTAGATCACATGGCTTTCCAGAAGAAGCTCTGCCTGGCTCTGGAGAAGCACCCTACTTACCCATGTGTAAGTAATGGACTATGCCTTGGCTTTATAGCTCCTTGCTGTGTAGCAAATGATGCAAATGCAGCTCTCTGTCCCTGCTAGTGCCATACAAACCTGCAACACAGTCACATATCTTGGATTTCTGTGGTTCAGACTCTCTAATTCTTTAAATGCTGCTGTCCCAGCCTTTTCATCCCATTGTCCTTCTGTTGTAGCTGTCTCTTCTCAGCTGTTATGTCAGATGCAGAGGTGACCAGCACGTGCCTTTGTTAAACCAGCCTTGGTGTGTATGCTTCAAGTTTAATTTTGCATCATTCCAAGCAGAAGTGCTGTACTTCCACCATCTTGCCCTGTCAGAACAGCTATAGTTTGCTTTTGGAAATGGTTTAGACTAGAGTATTATCTAGCTTTTTTTCCATCACAGTTTCTGTCTGTCTGCAGTTCCCTGGCTAGATCTTCCCTGCTCTCACCACCCGCTCATAGTGAGCATCCTAAGAGAGTGCAGTTGATCAGGGTGTCTTCTTAGGAAGGAGATAACTTCTCTCTGCTTTGCAGGTTGTGAAGGAATTCATCGCTGGCTTGGAATCTCACATCAAGGACAGAAGCCAGTTCAAGAACTGTCTCTTGCCATGCACTCCCATACAGACTGATGGGTCAAGGTCAGAGAAAATGTGTTTTGTCTTCCCCTTCCAGCAGAGACAGTCTCTAGTTAAATGTCATGTAACACTGAGCAGACTGGAGCTCCAGCTGATACACAAGACTTGTTTCTTACGCAAAAGTGGCTAGTCTAATACATTGCACTAAGTTTAAAGTGATATGTCATGGAACTTACTAGCTGTGTTGAGCTCTGTGGCATTTTATCATAGAATCATTAAGGTTGGAAATGACCTTCAAGATAAGTCCAACCATCTACTAAATATTATCAGGACTACTGAACGATGTCCTGAAATGCCACATCTACATGTTTTTTAAACACCTTTGGGGATGGTGATTCCACTACTTCCCTGGGCAGCCTGTTCCAAGGTCTCACCACTGTCTCAGTAAAAAAAAATTTTTTTAATATCCAACCTAAACCACCCTTGGTGCAACTTAAGCGCATTTCCTCTTCTCCTATCACTAGTTACCTAGGAGAAGAGACCAACACCTACCTCACTACAAGTTCCTTTCAGGTAGTTATAGAGAGCAATAATGTCTCCCCTCAGACTCTTCTCAAGACTAAGCAACCCCAGGTCCTTCAGACAGTCCTTGTAAGACATTTTCTCCATACCCTTTACCAGCTTTGTTGCCCTTTTCTGAACTTGCTCCAGCACCTCAATGTCGGTTTTATGCTGTGGCACCAAAAACTGAACACATTACAACAAAGAGACTATTATCTTTATGACACGAATGAAATACTGGGGGGGGTTTTGACGAGGCTGGTGAAGGTCAACTGTTTTTTGCTCATTTTTCCTGGAGTTACATATTAACCACAGAGACTTTCATTTCCAGCTCACACTAGTCTTGTAGAGAGTAACTTGTTCAGAGCCAAAATGCAGTTTTAATTTTGTGTGTGTGTCTCTGGTTACCATATGTTACTGTGAGTGGGTTTTTTTTAAAACAAACAAACAAAAAACCCAAACCAGTAATGGGAAGAGTTGCAGCCTGTTCTCCTAATATGTTTTTATTACAACTGTGGTGAAATCCTTCATCTTGCAGGACTCTGGTGCATTCATATTGTGAAAGCCTCATTAAACTGCTTCTTGGAATTAAGATCTTACAGGTATGGGCACCTTAGTTTACTCTTTATAATGCTGTTTATTTAGGGATTCTTTTGCTTAAGTAAGTAGAGTTAATAGGATTGGCTGTGAGGCAGATGAGGCTGTATCTGGAAAAGTGTCCAACCTCTCATTTCATTAAGTACAAAAAGATAATCAGGGCCTACAGCACATGCCATACAAGAAGAAACAGGGAACTGAATTTGTTCAGTCTTAAGAAGAGAAGGTTAAGGGAGATTTTGTGGTCATCAAATATCTAGTTGCATGGTGTTAAGAAAACAGAGACACGCCCTTCTCAAAGATGAACAGGGGCAGGATGAGGGATGATGTCTCAGGTCAAACATGGAGAATCCTGATAGGATACAACCAATTTCACTGTGGATAATGTTTTCTGTAAGTGCTAGAACAAGTACGCTAGAGAGGTGATGGAAACATCACTACTGGAGGAATTTGACTCTTGGAGGCATTTAAAAATGGGCAAGATGCTGAGCCTGCTTCAGCTTGCAGGCTACGTGTTTCCTTTCAGTCATTAGGCAAGAGGTTTCTCACGCAGGAAATACTTTTATTTTTCCCTTTGAATCTTTGTGATCTTTTGTGAAAGATCAGTTTTAGCAGCAATGCGACAGCACAAGCATTAAATTATCATCTTAACGCTGTCTTTTTGCCTTTCTTCTAGCCTGCTGTCGTAACACTGCTTTTGGAAAAGATCCCCGAATTCTTTTTTGACGTGTGAGTAGAGACTGTCATCTTTCTTCCTTGAAATGAAATTTCTTCTTTTGGACAATCACCATCTGTTTCACTTTAATTCTTACTTCCACTTTACCCCAATGGAGTTTGCACTGATGTTTTTATCTTCATACATGTGTAAAATTATCTGTGAGGTACCATGGCTCTACACTTGTTGAATAAAGCAGAAGACAGATTTATAGAAGCTGAAGAACAGACAAACCTCATGATTTGTTATGGTTTTCACAGCTACTGGCACAAGCTTTGGAAGTATTTCAGCAGAGGGACTATGGGGTGTCTCATTTTTTTAAAAAAAAGATGAAAGTGGATGGCAGAGGTTTAGAAGACTGCTAGATGCAAACAGACCTCCTTTTAAAAATTGCAAATTGTGTTCAAACCAGGAAAATGGAAAAAGCATCTGTTGGGTTTTAAATGTAGAACACAGAGTGAGAGATCTTGAGGTGCAACCTAGGAAAACTTGAATGCTTAAGATCTTTTTCCAGTGCTCTGGATGTTCATTACAGAGTTAATGGAGCAGATCAAGGGGTAGAAAGAAGCTGATGCTGTCCCTGATACAGTATTTGTTTATATACTCGATGAGCATTGAGCAGGATACAAATGCTGCACAGAAGTCGAGTCCAAGAAATTGTCTTGGACTGAAATCTTGTTAGAGAAGGGTTTAACACAGTCATGAGGGCTGAATGGCTTTTACACATGAATTCTAAAGGATCTTGGGTGAAAAGTAAGCTGTTAATTGTGCTGTGAACTCTTTAGCATGTCTTAAAAATGGATGTTATTACACTTGTCTCCTATCAAACTGTAAGAAGAGTGAAGTTTTTTCTATGTATTAATGACCAATTAAAAAAGAGAAGAAAAAAAACAAACAAAAGGAAGAAAGAAGTGGTCCATTTTGCAGTGGGAGGAGGATGGTGCCATGGAGATTTGGGTTGTTCAGCATGTTCATAAAGGAAAAAGGAAGTGAAAAGTGAGGTAACAATTTATGGTAACAATTTCCAGGATAATCTAATCTAAAATTAATTGTGAAGAGCATAGAGTTTTTTTTCAGTGGACTTCCTACTGGTTTTTGTTTTGTTTAACTATGGTACAAGAGACTACGTTCATTTAGAGCTGGTCTGTAACCATGCCTGGACTGACTGTTCAGTCTCTCCCACATCTGACATAAAAAGCATGGACCTGTCAGACCTCTGCAGGTTTAATGCTGGTTGATGCCTGGGCAGAGGACATTCAATTTATCGACTCCTGCAGGAAGAGTAGGGAGAACTTGGTTTATCCATGTGATTTGTCAAGAGCCAATTTATTAATACATGTATGCTCACAGATCTGTGTCACCAGAAGTTACAGAAGGAGGAGGGCATCTTAGACAGTACAGCTCCATAAACCTTGTTTTCTTAAGAAAAACAGACTAAAAATAATCCCGCTTGTATAAATACATTGATAAAATCAGTGTTTTTATTGAGGAAAGAAATTTTGTATGGTTATTTCTTTTTGTTTTGTAGTTTTAGTATCATTTCCATGCTTAGCTGTAGACAAAGCAGCAAACAGAATATTAGGGAAGGAATTGGAAACAAAATGGAAAGCAACAATGTTGCTGTTGGTGGTGTATTGAAACAGGCTGGCAGTATCCCTGCTTTGTCTGCATAGCAAGTTAAGAGGTAGGGTTATTCCTAGATGGTGCTAAAATTATAGGAATATTAATGGTATTTTCATAATATGATTTTGATAGTTGATTTATTTCAGTTGTATCTCATGGTCTTGCTGACCAGCAGGAAAGCTTTTGAGTCTGTTTGTAGGTCTGACTAACCCATGTTTCCATTTTTTTTCTGTTCCAGCGTGGGCACCTTTGGAACAAATTTTCCCAGGCTCATTGTTAATCAATTTAAATGGCTTGACAGGCTTCTTGACAGCCAGGTGGGTACTGATGATGCAGTCATATGTTTCAGTCAACTTTAGAATGCTTCTCATGAGAGGATGAGGATCAATTCTTATGCTAATGAGAACTGATTTTGTTTTCGTATTCACATGTTGGAGAGGCATATTTTTTTCTGTTTTATTTTGATCACCTTCAATAACTTTTAAACATTCCCTTTTACTTTTTTTTTTTCCTTCCCTTGCTCTGAGTCTCCTCTTTCATAAATTTGTACCTGTACATATGTATCCATTGGTGACCTCACTTGAAAGCTGTTGCTGGCAGAAAGTTGCAATCCCCTCTTGTTTAATTTTAACAAGAGATAGCGGATACTTTCAAGCATCTGGGGATGAATTCTTTCTTCTTGCTTTGGCTGCTCTTTTCCTTCTTTCCCTAAGTCAGTGAGTCTCTGGATTACTTGTTCTGGAGGGCTGTTACTAGGGAGTCCCAGAATTAAGTCATACTGAACACTGAGAAGCTTGCTGTTGGGTTTTCCAGTTTCCTTTGCTCACCAAAATAGTTATATCCTACCTCTAAAATACTACTGTTTAGTAAAAGTCTGTGCTATGATTCACAACAGGACAATGAGTTAAGTGACAGTTGGCATGAAACCAGACAAATGACTTCCTGAGTGACCCTACGTGCACACTGTTGTTGCCATACTAATGAACTGCTTGCCTCTGTGGGCATCATGCATTTTACAAGTGCTCCTCTTGTCTGCAGGATCTTGTCAAGAAGTTAATGCAGATGGTTGGTGTCTCTCCAGTACCAATCCAGCATGATATTATCACCAGTTTACCTGAGATCCTGGAGGATTCCCAGCAAAGTGAGGTTGCCAGAGAGCTCAGGTAGAGATGATTCTTTTGATTGTGGGGTTTTCTTTGTGGTTTGTTCCTCTGCCTTGCACTTAGCAGAAAAGGACATGATGCATTAGTGCAGGTGCGCCAGCACTGACGGAAGCAGTAGGACACCTGGCCGTTTCTTTTAACAGGAACGTTCAGGAACAGCTAGCACTGGCTTAGGACATCTCATTTGTGCTGTTATGCTCTTAGAGAGGTCTAAATGCTTCTAAAGTGCTTTTATCTAAAAAAATATGATCTTGACTATCTGGGTACGGCTCAGGTAGAATCCAGTTAAGTGCTGATTGCTTTTGCTGGATCAGTCTGTGATCAACCACTTGGATATTCCTATGGACAGCATTTGTTTTGTCTTGGAATCTGCGTGGTAAGGGTCAACATTATTTTTTGTTAACAAAAATGAAAAAAACCACAACATAATAAATGTGTGCCCAAAGCAGAACTTTCTGGCTAATTTTTACACATTTCTCAAGTGTATTTACCGACCCAGGGAACAGGGGGTCCTAACACCAATAGCTGTCCCCCCAGAGTGCGCTACCTTAAGCTAGCCCTTACATTTGTCTCTTTTTTTTTTTTTTTAATTTTTTTTTTTTTTTTTTTTAAATTTCTTTTTTTTTTCTGTTAAATAGTGTATTCATTTTACAACACTTTTTTTTTTTAGTAGTCCTGGCCTATATTTAATTGCACACATCGGTGTTTCTAATTCTTATCATTACACAGATCACTCACATTTATGCCTGTGCTAATTATTTTTTCACACCTGTAGTCATTATTTCAGGCTACACTTGCGTGGTGTGCATCCTGTTCTGCTACCCTCACAGAAGGAATTGTAGTGGCGTGTTTCCATTCTCAGCTTACTAGCTCATCTTCTAGATAAAAAAGGCTCCACATATTTTTTTTTTAATACTATTCTCTGTTTTCTCTACCTTCAGTTTTCCAAAGCTGAGAATCTAAGTGGTATCATCAAGGCATATTTATTTCCAAATTCTTAATAGCCTCTATCCATTTCTGATGTGGAAAAGAACTCATTGCTTGTTGCAATGAATTATGTACCATAAATAGAATTAGCAGGAAGCTGAAAATGATGTGTTTTTCAGATAGCACAATTCAAGTAGAACTTCTTGCTAGAAAAAGTTTAATGATTCTTGGGTGCCATCTAAGTTTCTATTGGTGAATTCTGGGAAAGTCCATGAGGCTGTTAAACACAGCTGCAGTCCCTTGGTCAAGAAGGTGCCAAACCACAGTTTACTGGAACCCACGCCAGTTTATAATAATAGGAAACATTTGTAAATACTTGTCCAATTCTTTGTCTGTTTGTTCCCTATTGACCAGTGCTGGGAAAAGGATGCTGGATTAAACAGATGTCTGTTTGGGCCCATTGTGCCTTTCATTACATGTTTGCAATTATTAGAGCAAATACTTGTGACTAGGGAGAGGTCACGCATGAGACTGACACCAAAGCCAGGGACTGAATCTGTCTCAATTACACTTTGCTGATGGCACATCTATGGGATATAAATGTGGCTAGAAGGTATCAGGCCCAAGTAATGTGTGTGGTTAAATCACATACCAGTTTTTTCTGTTTATGGTGAACTGAGGACCTTCCAGTTTTCAGTTTTCTTGATTGAGACTTGTACCAGGTCCTTGTTCATGCTCCCTATTTTTACATGATATGAAAAAAAGTAGATTCTTCATATCAGCTTCTAATCAGCATCCACAGAATCACAATTCATCATGTTCAGAGAGGCGTGATAATTTGGGGATCGTGTTTTCCATAGTGCCAGTGGCATCTGTTGCTAATTTCAGAGATTTTCGCAATGACCCCCAAAACTACTGAAATTATACAGTTTACTACTACATCCATTCGTTGTTCTATTAAGACTACATTTTTTTTTCCTTACGTGTCAGCTGTTTACTAAAGCAGGGCAGACGGCTGACGGTTCCAATCCTGGATGCCCTTTCTCGTCTGGATCTCGATGCAGATCTTCTGGCTGAGGTAAGAGCTTTCACTGAGCATCTGAGCAGAACCCATCCCCTGCTTAGCAACATGAAAGCTAGCTATGTTTGGTCATTCAAAGTATTTTGTTAAACCTGACTCTTAAAGGTCTCCAAAAGTCCTAAGATAGCAGAAACCGGAAAGGATTCTGAGAAACTACAGCTGTTTTTGAAAGATGCATGAGGTGTTCAGTGAGGAGCAGGGAGAAGTTTTCTGTCTGTTACAGTTTGCATTCAGAAATTTCAAACACAGTGCTCTTAGCAAATGCAAAACCACTTTGCCCGGGTGCAGTAAATATTTAGTGCTCACTTCAAAGCCCTTTATCATCACTATTTCTTTTTTTGAGGTACAGTGACCAAACTAGACAGCTATATTCTAAGAAAAGGCAAACTGGTTATTAAATCATTGCATGGTCATAGATTTTTTTTTTTTCCTCTGCAAGATAAAGAACAGATGTGCTGTGGGTCTGCATGTCTGGACATGCTGGATTGGTGTATTTCTTGTAGTTAGACTTGTTATGAATAGAATAAAATTTGTTCATTTCAGTGTATTAAATATTGTTTTAAATAGTCCCCAAAGGCCTGTGCTGCATAGCAGGGTACACGTTTTCATGGTTTTCCCCTTTGAAACCCTGTTAAGAAATGATGGAGCCAAACTCTTACAAGGGGCAGTGGCCACAGATTGCATCCTGGGAGGTTCAGGTTGGGCATTTGGAAAAATGAGTTGAGTCTGCAGCACTGACATAACTTACCAGAGAGATGGAGGGTTTCATCCATCCTTGGGTATCTTCAAGACTCAGTTAGCAAAACCAAGGCTAGTCTTATCTAGTCCTGCTCTGAGAAAAAGGCTGGACTATAAGCCTTGAAAGATTCCTTCCCACTAGCAGAACTGTGTTTCTGTGAACCAGTCTTGCAGCTGATCTGGTGTTGCTTTCTCCTCAGGTGCGTCAGTCTGCCATGACCATTGTGCCTTCTGTAAAACTGGAAGATTTGCCTGTAGTGGTAAAATTCATCCTCCATAATGTCAAGGCAGCAGATGCAGTGGAAGTACGGTTATTTCCTTTGTACTTAAGACCAATAAACTGTCCAGTCCAGTGTGTATTTTAACAGAGGGCAGCTCTTTCACACACAGAGGTGTAAGCTTTAATGATTTCAAGTAAAATTTTTAATATTGCTAAGGGTCAAGGCACATGTACAAACTATATCTGTCCTTTGACATGCATTTGGTTATGCTTTCAGACATAAGAATTGAAACTTCCTCCTTTCTGATGGCAACTGCAGATTTTTCTCATTTGTTTTTAAAATTTGTAATTTTTTTTTGTTAGTTTGTAAACTTCTTAACTGAAAGCAGTCAAATTTGTCTTGATTTAAACCCTTAGACTGAAAAGTTGTGGTTAGGTGGCACCTTTAAGCCTTTGAATTTTATTTAAGAATTTTACATTGTACAGACCTTTTAAGGGTTTTAAATTTCAGAAATATCCAACAGACCTGTCACTGCAACTTGGTAATTCTCTTCTTGTTTTTTTCCACTGAGTTCTGTTCTACATCATGTTTTGGAAACATCCCTACAAGGCAGGGTCCTCTGTTGGAGGATAGTTTTCATTGTAAGATGTAAACTTCCTCAGTTTTTGAAGTTGCTTTATCAAAGGAAATATACTCAGAATATTTTTTTAAAATAACCAGATGTGGAGACAGCCTTGCTGGACTATTGAACATGCTTTTCTTCATACTTTGAGAAAGCCTTGGTTTAAGCCAGATGTGGATTGTGATCTGCCTAAATCTTTCAGGGAAATCACTGTGAAAACAGCACATGTATAACATGCATCCCAGTCTGTGCTGATTCTCTACAATTTGACAGCAATTAAACTGGTAAATTCACATGCCCCAGAATTCCTATGGCTGTCATATACCTTGCTCCACTGCTAAACAGGACAAAACTAGACCACAGCAACATATGTAAGGTAAAGGTGGGGATTCCATAGAGTAACTCTTAAAAAATCATCATCTTCTTTCTGCAGACATGTGCATGACAGTGAACAGCAAAGTGTGGCTAGTTCACTTTATTAAAAAAAAAAAAAAAAGTTTGAGCATGGTCAAATGCTTATAAGTCTTTACAATTACATGAGGTGTTGATCTGTAATTTTAAGGTTATTCTGTGAGATTGTTTTCTTTCCCTTCACCTTTTTCTTTCCTCATGTGTCACAGTGATTTGTGCTGGGATTTGTGTTTTACAGGTGATTTCTGATCTTCGCAAGAGCTTGGATCTGTCATCGTGTGTTCTGCCCCTGCAGATCCTGAGTTCCCAGAAGAAGCTTAAAAGCCAAGCTCAGACCAGGTACTTGAGCTGATTTACGTGATTCTCCAAGAGTAAGACGGGACAAGAGAACTTTGGCCTTTTTTAATCTGGTCTCCCTGGCACACATGGTTACATACATGAGCCTAATTTATCCCAAGTAAAGTTGCTGACATCTTTATTCTTTCCCACTTAGAACACATTTGCCAATCCTGGGGAGATGGCTTCCCCTGCCATGTAGGTCCATGTCTGCATGGGGTTATGCAACTCCCATTTCTTGCTACTGTTTTAATTTCCTTCCACTGTGTCTTTGGATCATTCTGCAGCCTCTGCTTCCACCCTTTTCTGAAACTCTCTTCTGAAACTCCCTCTCCTTGCCAGAGCATTCACTCTAGAGAATGGCTGCTGTGAGTAACTGCTGAGACTGCTAGGCTGCCTTCTTCCTTTTACTGTGATATTTGCTGTGACTGAGTCGTCTCCTTTCTCACTGTTTACAGTTCTTCCATGAGCCAAGTAACCAGCAGCCAAAACTGTGTGAAGCTACTTTTTGATGTGATCAAGTTAGCTGTGAGATTTCAGAAAGATGTCTCTGAAGCTTGGATTAAGGTAAGAAGCTTCAGTCCTTGTTTCCTATTTCAGTTGGGCTGCTGGGTTGAGCCTGAGCCTTTCATGTAAACAAATGTGATATTAAAAGACAAATATTAGCCCTTCATTTTGCTGATACAGATTTCATTCTGTGTTCCAAACTAGCAGTGCTTTTTCAGGGGTCTGTTTTCTTCCTCTGTTACCAATTTCATGGTGCTTACCAGATGGTCACTGGGCTCCACTGTACAGACCCCAGATCTTGAAATGCAGGGTAAACATGGTTCTACACGTCTATGAGAGTGTTTTGGAAAAAAATAGGTTGTTTCTTGTCTGCAAGAGACCAAAAATGTGTACCAATATGCTGAGACTGAGCTGTGTGAAGCCTTAAGATGCTTGAAAAACGTCCATCGAGAAATCAGTATTGGCTGGTATTGGGCTAAATTTAACCTTAAATTGCATTTCTGTGTAAATCATGAAATTGTTTCTTGGTTTCAGCATTTTGTTGCTCAATACCTTAGTTCCTTTTCTCAAACCTGATGCTGAGAACATCCTTGTTAAAGATGAATTTTCTTGCTGGTTTTTTGAGTGCCTTCTGGATTTTTTGCTGTTGGCAAGATCCAGTTTCCTGGCTTTGATAGCTGTCCTATTGTAGAGAAGAGAAATTTGTGAGCAGTATTTCTTGTGCTGTCTGCCTTTTTTGATTTGAATTTGGAATATAGTATTATACTCTAACATAACATCTTTCTTGACTTCTTTGCTCTTAGGCTATTGAAAACAGCACATCTGTATCGGATTGTAAGGTGATATTTCTGATTCTGCACTTGTCTCTGGGAGCGTCCTCTTCTACTGGTGTTTGGGGTTGTAATTGAGTTTTTTCTAGTTGGAGCAGAAACTGCCGGGGATGTTACATGTGTGCTTCCTTTGGTATTTGGCTTGCTCCTAGTATAACAGCTATCCGTTTTGTTTTGTTTTTTTAACTTTTAGTTCATCCCTTCTAAATGTCAAGGGACAGAGTTATCTGCTTTAAGTCTGTCCTGTTGGACTGATGAGGTTCTTCTACAGTTGTGGCTGTCATCACTTTTTGAGCTCTAGATTTTATTCTCGGTTTTGATTTCAAAGTGTGTAGTTGTGGGGACTGTTTAATATATTCTCAGCATAATGATTGGTGGTTATTTCCTCAAGGTTCTGGATCTGATCGTTTTGCTGCTAATCCATTCTACAAACACCAAGAACAGGAAGCAAACTGAGAAAGTGTTGAGGAACAAAATTCAACTGGGCTGCATGCCTGAACAGCTGATGCAGAATGCCTTCCAAAATCATTCAGTGGTCGGTGCTGATTCTGCTCTGGGACTCCGTCTTTGCTTCTATGTCTCAAAGATCTTGTCAGATGATGATTTAACCTTGTGCTGCATTGTTTATCCTAGTCTTGTTATGTACTCTCAGCCTAAGAGATGCAGTTTAGTCCCAAATCTTTACCGTGTGTTCCAGATGTGCTGTTGTCTCCCATAGTATTTTTAGGTGTTCATTTACTTACAGGCACTGTTTTTCAAGTATAATAGTTCTAGGTCTCAATATGTGTATAAATATTGGGTGTATGTTTGCAACATAAATTCCTGTTCACTGTGAGAAAACTGGAAAGATCAATGAAAAATGACACGGTGCTACTTGTCAGAGGTAGAGGGCAGATGAGAAACGCCAAGTTACGAATTTAAATTTAATTAAACTATAATAGTGCCTCAAGTAGACACATTCTATACTGAATATAGATGGGTCTAATTCAGTTTTAGTTTAACTCTCTTCCAGAATAAAGTAAATTAGGCCTCTTTACATCTGAATGAGATGTTCATAGGTGCTCCGTATGATAAAGTTAACTCTGAAAGTAAACTTAGACTGAGTATCTTGATGTAGCAGAGTCCTTCTGTTAAAGTAAGGCCAGGAGTGTGTCTGTCCTGGGGCTTTTATTGAGTGGTACGCTGCTGTATTGTCACTTCTCTGGTGTGACCCATAAGGATACGCCGCTGTGAGCTCTGCAGCTTTGCATATTGGCTTCATCAATCTGTAAATCCTTTGCATGGAGAAGGTTGGAGAATCACATTCTCCTGTGCCTTACCTGCTCGTGTTGCCCCTTTGTGTGAGAAAGGACTGTCAGAGAAGGCAGGAAAACACCTACTAGACTGGACTCCTGGGATAAGCTGTAGCACATCTTTAGAGAACTAAGTGTGTTGAAAACAAGCAGCATTAATCTCCTCTTTTGTGTTGTCTGTATTTCAGGTTATCAAAGACTTCTTCCCTTCAATCCTAGCACTTGCTCAGACATTTCTGCACTCTGCACACCCAGCCATAGTCTCTTTTGGCAGCTGCATGTACAAACAAGCTTTTGCAGCCTTTGACACTTACTGCCAGCAGGTATAGTGTGATGGATGGCATCTGTTTTTTGGGGGTTTGCACTTCTTTTTTAGACTGTATGTGAGAATCCTTTAGGGGGTGAGGATTCTTTGGAAAGAGGTCTGTGCTGTAGAGTAGGCCAAGCAGAAAATGAGGAACAATCACAGCAAGACTGGTAGCAAGTGGCTGAAGTACAGACTGCTGGGAGGAGCAGGGAGCAAGCAGGCAGGCCTCAGAAGGGATGGAATGAAAAATATTTATGGAGCAGAGGGGACTATGCTGGGTTTGCTTCAGTTCAGAAAGCAAACAAGTTAACTGACATCTAGCCAGGAAGGCAGGACTCTACCCCAGGGTCATGGAGGAGATTTCTTTGTAACCACATATTCCTGTTTTGCCCTATCTAGTCACTTTGAGCATCTTCTCTTATAAAAAGCTGTTGTTTTAGTTGTATTGAATCTTTTCTTCTTTTTTTCTTTGGATAAATTATGGTGATGAAAAAGTTTACACAGATTTTCCTCAGAGCTCTGACCCACTTGGACTCCTGCTGCGTATTTGGAAATAATCACAGTCAACTTTCCACTCTGAGTATAAGTTCCTGCAGAAATGTTGACAGCAGAAATCTCGGGGCTTAAGGACAGCTCTGCACGAGCTTTTGAATGTATTTGCACTTTTTTGGGCTGTTTCCAGTGTCGTATCTATATTATGTATTACATCAGACTTAACAATTAAAAAAAATGGGAGAAACCTGAGCTGTGAAGGCATACAGTGTCATCTGCTACAAGCTAGTGCATCTGGTAATACTTTGAGATGTTAGGAATTTCAAAAGAGAATGGCTGTATTAGCAATTAGTGACATAAGAAAGATACAGAACCTTGGCAGTGGATAGGAGTGGAGAGAGATCCCTGCCTAGAAGTCAAATGAAGTAAAGCCATAAAAAAAAAAATTTTGAAACAAAAATCAGTTTTGGACTGCTGTTTATAAAGACTGTGAAGACACTGGAACTCCTGAAGTTAGAGGCAATGTCTTCCTAGGTGTGGGGCAGTGTTCTGTGTGCCTAAGAAAATAGGGTAAGATTTTAATCATTGTATGTGTTGTAGGGAAGAGCAGAAGCTGCAGCAGTATTAGCAAGCAGGCAGGATAAATTTGGTGAAGACCTGGTTTATGGAATCATAGAACCTTTTAGAACTGAATAAAGTTCAGGCTCACTGAGAAAGTCAATATTGTGGATATCAAACTGAGAAGGAACTTAATCATCCTGAAACTCAACCACATTTTTTTATCTGTACTTGATCAACATATGCTATAGGAGCAGAACAGGGTGAACTTTTTTCTGTTCACATTTCACTGTGGTTTCTCTGGGGGCTTTTTCCTTAGGAGGTTGTGACTGCTTTGGTGACTCATGTATGCAGTGGAAATGAGACAGAATTGGACATTTCTCTGGATGTGCTCACTGACTTGGTGATGCTGCACACATCCCTGCTGATTCGCTATGCCACCTTTGTGAAGGTATGAAGACTTCTGGGGGCATACTTTGTTTCAGGTCCCTTACACCACTTTGCTTCAGATCCAGAATAGATCAGTACTTTTCAAAAATAGAGGTATCAAAATAACATGTCCCTGCAGAGCTTTCTTGAGAAATGCAGTGGTTGGAAGTGAAAGGTACCTGCTATGAAAGCATGGGCTATATGATCAGAATGTATGAATTTTTGACATGGGAAATGGGGGTAGATTAAGTTGCACTTTCATGGAACTGGAGAATGCTTAAATTGCAGGCATGGAATAACACCTACAGTGAAAGTAAAGTGCTGTCTTTAACATCAGCTACTTCAGAAACTTGGCTAAAACCTGCCCCCTTTGTGGACTGCCTGTTCTGCCACACAACAAAACTCAGTACTTTAGCCAGTATTTGAATCCTAGACAAAAGTCCTGTCAGGGGTGGGAAAAGGGTTATACCCTAAAATTTAAAAGAAAATACTCAACAGGGAGAGGAAAAAAAAAAAAAAAGGATTCTTAACTCCTAAGAGAGACAAACAGGCCTGCCTAGTTGCCTGTTTGTGAAAGTGGCAGTTAAGGGAAGAGCAAGACAGCAAGGCAAGCATGTAGCAATGCTTTCCTTGAACACTTCCCCATCTGTGGTGTTTTGTAGCTGAATGACACCCTGTATTTCAGAGCTCTTGAAGAGTATGGATATGGGTATTACCCCCACTCCTCTGACTTTTTTGATACCCTCTTGGTGTCGGTGGATTCTGTAGTGTAAGTAGACATTGTGGGAAAGCCCTATGCTTTTTTGCTGTTTAGCTAGTTGATTGTTAAATTCAAATTACCTGGTTAAAATATGCCAAAAAGATGTTAAGATCTGCCATAAGAATTTGCAATGCAATCTGTCACACATTCAATAGCTATAAAAGGCAGAAATGGGACTTGCACGTCTCCTGGCAGAGGGAAGATGTGATAAGGACTCAGGGTAGTCAAGTAGTCCTTCACAGAGGTAACCTAAAACTCCTGCTCATCATTAAATGTGTAGTCAGAAGTGCAATGGGGAGAACTTACTGTTTGCTGAGACCTGCTGGCCTTCTTCCTAACTTTGCGTGCCTTGTCCAGGCCGATCGCTTACAGATTATGGTTTCTATGAGCTGATCTTTGATGCGTTACCAAAGCTTCTATATGAAACACGTTAATCAGTGCTCTGGCAGTGTACCATGTTTGGTGTGCATCTCAGAGGTGGTTGAGTCACCAGCCAGTGAGCTGTAAAAATGTTTGCAGTGCACTGCAGTATAGTTCAGCAGATGCCTGGTATATTTGAAACTGAGCTGGAGCCTCTCCACAACAGAGGGATCATGCAGATCTTAGCGCAGATCTTAGCGCAGATCTTAGCACAGATCATCTCCCCAAACAGCTATTTTTTTAATCTTAAAACTGTGAATTTTCTTGTGAGTTGCAAAAGCGGTTATTGTCGTAGTTTAGGGTCAGGGCAGCCCCTAAGACCCAACAGACGCGCTCTGTTAACCCCCCTCCCTCCCCAAAGGGGAAGAGGAAAGGAATAAGGGAGAGAGACTTAGTGATTAGAAAAGGAATCTAGAACAGCTTTAATGATTAATAATAATAAAATAGAATATGTACAAATATATACAAACCCAGTACGGAACCCAACCCCTCTGGTGGTAATTACGTCACCGTCACCACTGCACCGGGGGTCCCCCAGCAGACGGGAGCTNATTAGAAGTACCGAGCTGAGAAGTAAAATCACTGAACAGAATTAGTCCTGTTTTCACCCAAACCAGGACAGTTATCTAATCCCATCAAACTCCAAATCTTGCTCGAGGTTGGCCAGTAGTAGGAGAAAAGTAACGGCAGCAGAATGCTTGGTCAGTGGTAGGAAAGTTTGTAAGGCTCTGGGAAACAGCTGTATGGTTTTCACTGAAGCACTGGAAGAAGAAATATCCCGAGTATACCAACCAGCACAGAAAATTCAACCCCTAGGTTGTTAGCACCTTGGCTGTTACAGGGCTCCTAATGAGAGTATTAACAAAAAATGTTCCTTTTGTCAAATACTTTGAATGCTGTGACCAAACCTGTGATAGAAAATAAATAGCTGTCAGTAATGGGATGGGAGCTCTCTTAAAGTGTAGCCAGATTTGTTTTTCCCATTTGGCCTCTGATATAACAGACTACAATAATTGAGGCCAAAGCAATAGTTCCACACTTATATTTATTTACTTTGAATGTAGCTTTTTCCTGCATATACAAAAAAATAAAGTTAGTTGGCTTCCCTGTGGCTGACGGTTGGTGTATTATTGGGAACATGGAAAGGGATTTTTTGATACATCTGAACTAGTTTGTGGCTTCTCTCTTACAGACCATTTTAGACTTTACACAGAAACTGAATCCCTGCCAGATCCGGAAGCTTTTCTATATTCTCAGCACATTAGCATTCGGCCAGAGGCTAGAAGGAAGCTATATTCAGGTAAGCAGAGACATACCAGAAGGGAGTTCAGGCTGTGCTTTTTGTTATGCTAATTACTCTCTTATACCTACATTTAGATATCCGGCAGCTGAGCTGTCCTTTAGCTTTGGTCAGGACACACTTGGCAGCCCTTTCCCATGGTTGTTTCTGAGGCTTCTGTCATTTTTCACCTAAAGTTTATCAGTCAAAGGGACCAGGCAAAACATATCCCTTTGTCAGAGACACTATTCAGGACTGTTGGTGGCAGCCCTGTTTTAGGATCTGGTCGGCTGTTCCTTCCTCATCTCTTAAGATGACAACTTTAGGGTTGCTCTGCCAGCAGCACATGGGCAGCTTTGATCCTCTGGCTGATTTGCTACACACTCTTCTGTGCTTTGCCTTTGATCTCTTCAGGAAGTATTAAACTTCTCACACAGAAGACTGGTCTCCCAGCTTTCCTGAAGCATCACACTTCTAGGGTTGCCTATGTGACTGCACACAAGTACCTCCATGTTGACGTGGTGTCTTTCTTTTTAGGATGACATGCACATGGTGATCAGGAAATGGCTCTCCAGCACAGTTCCCAACCACAAGCAAATGGGGATTATTGGTGCTGTTACCATGATAGGCAGCATGGCACTAAAAAGGTGAGTGAGAATGTAGCAAAGATGAATTTAACATGCTTTCAGTTCAGACCAAATTGGGATTGGGACAAAGGAAGTGGGGCATTGCCTTTGGGCTCCTGCAGGTCTTGGTCAAATCCAAGAACTTAAGATTCTTCTCTGCAGACTGTGTGTGGTGGTGTTACAACTCATTCAACACTGCTCACCTGCTGCTCATCTTGGAGGCACCCTGAATTTCTTGTTAATACCTGTTCCTGGATACCTCTACTAGCATCAGCAGGATGCTAGGACCCATTGCTTGGAAAAAAATATGAATGCTGTGCTAGATGGATGCTAGACCAGCTTGTGACTCTGGGCTAAATACCCTCATGTGCTGCATGTTTGAATACAGGGAAGTCTGAAAGAGAATTAAGGAGAAAGGTTGTTACTGCTGCGCTGGACATTGACATGACAATTTCCAATGTAATATGTGATTAATTTATAAACAGAATTCACAGATGAGGCAAACTCCTGATAAGAGCTGTGGCAAAGATTAAAGCACTTGGAAAATAAGGATTTGACTGGTGTTGGGAAGCATTATTTAGCTCACTGATTTTGCACTTCTTAATAAAATGATTTTGCTGTTTATTACATGAAGGGAAAAACTCATCTTAGCTCCAGGCTCTGAGTCAGTGGACTTCCTTATGATTGCTCCCATAGCACTGATATTAG
Organism: Chloroceryle aenea; assembly: GCA_013399075.1. Lineage (NCBI taxonomy): Eukaryota > Metazoa > Chordata > Aves > Coraciiformes > Cerylidae > Chloroceryle > Chloroceryle aenea. The sequence continues at coordinate 164,149 of VWZY01010796.1, forward strand.
ACTCGCTAATTTAAAGGCACTGGTTCTAGACTAAGCAGGATATGCTAATATAGTTATTTCAAGAGGAAATTTAGAAAATCCTAAATTAACAATTAAAGAGAGGAAGGACCTGTGAGGTCATCAGTGTGTCAAGGCACCCTCAGTGGCAGGGGTTTTGTTAGGTAAAGTGCACACAGATGATTCCAGTGGGTGGAGCATGTACTGTGCCTTGGAAAAAGGAGTAAATCCACAGGGAATCTGTTCGACCTCTAGAAAATTCCTTCCCACCCAAATGCATGGGGAAAATCTGTCTGCTGGCACTTGAGAAATGCATATTCTCCAATTTCTGGAGAGACAGTGTTGTTTGTGTGATGGGGTTTGCCATCTTAAGTGTTGGGCAACAAAAGTGAGGTTATCGGTTGCTTTCAGGCACGAAGCAGATGGTAGTTCATCGGAGACACCACAGCCGAACAGCGAGCGTGATGGGCAGGTGAGTGCCGAGAGCGGGGCAGTGTGACTGGAAACACAGTCTTAACTGAAGTAGTACGCGTGTCTGGGAGTTAGCTTTACTGAGCCTGGGATTCTCATAAATGGCAGAACTAAGAATCTATTCAAATGGTTTTGGGGAAAATATTTGGTCTATATTAAGGTAGCACCTTCTGGTCTTGCCTGCTGCTGGTCCAGGACAAGCAGTACTACAGCCAGCTAGTGAAAGTCTTCTATCCAGATGTTATTTCAGACATAAAGGAAAGAAACAGGACAATCTGCTTCAGAGAGCCAATGTTTTCCTTTGAGTGGCAGCAGTGCCTTTCAGGCCATCTAGAGAAAGTATCTCTGCTCTACAGGGTGGTCTAATCTTGGCCTTTTAATTTAATTCCTGTCGAAGAACCTTCTTCTAGACTGGCACTTTGTTTAAGGGTGGTCCTGGGCAGACCCTTGTGTTACTTCATGATGGAGCAGGGTCAGGACATTTTCCCACATTCCTTCTTAAAACTGAGTCTTTGCAAGACCAGTCTCCGTGGGCTGTTATCCTAGAGAAGAAACTTTGGAAGATGAAGCCTCAGAGTAAATTAGTGTAAAAGAGACTCTGTAAAAGCTTGAGTTGGATCTGTTTACCTTACCCATTGCTACAGACTTCTCTTTTTCTCATTTCAGCTTTCAACCTTGCTGGACCTTGTGGGCTTCTGTTGCGAGCAAACACCAGAAATCTTGGCTCTGTACTATGATGAATTTGCAAGTTTGATTGAGAAGCAGAAAGGGAAACTGGACTTGCAGCTCCTGGTACGTTGCAGAGTAATTTGAACTTAATCATTTAAATGAATTCTTTAGAAACATGATGTTTTTCAGGCATTGTCAGGACAGAGTCGATAGAAGGATTTCACTCCAGTCTGAGAACTCTTGCTCTAGGCCGGCTTCAAGGTCCTGTAAGAGATTGATCAGATACAAAATCTTCTCTCAGATTTTTTGATTGCAGCAGATTCCTCCCTCATTGTGCTTTAATGGCTTTCTTTATGTGAACTTGTACAGGACAACCAGGGAAGTCTTTTAAAGGAAGCTGAATGACAATTCAGAGTGTGCTTTTTAGGTGCATAGATAAAAGTAGAGTCTGAAAGAACTTTAAACTTAGTATTGAAATTGGCTTTTGGTTAGTCTACTAAAGCTCTATGGCACTTACAGACATGGAAGGGCCACAGTTATTTATGGTAGGAAATAAATGGTAAGAGTTTTGTGAAGGCTACTGGACAGCTCTCTCTTCTTTCTAGGAACTCTTTTTGCATGTGTGCTGTGCTTGCCAGGGGGGTCGCAAGCAATCTTGGGGCCCGGGAGAGCACTGAGGGCTGCTGTGGAGTTGACCAGTCTTTGTGGCACAAGTGCTCTTTGCAGCTGATGGTTTCAGAGTGGAGGAGCTGGGTATTACAATGAGGGAAGGCTAGCAGGGACCTGTGAAGTCTTTGCTGGCAGTTGCTCTAAACAGCTCTGTGCCTAGGGCTAGGAATGCCAGTCTTCTGAGGTCCAGCTGAGTGCTCCAAGGAGGAAAAGCAAAGGAAGGAGGGTTTGTCCTTTTTCCTTGCAAGACTGAAGTGTGAAAGCAAGCATGCTCACAATGTGAGCATGTGAAGTATGTGGGACATGTATGAAATAAAACTTTGCCGTCATTTTATAGCCATTTCATTCTGATGATTGGCTCTTAGGACAGAGAATAACTCAGAGCTGCTTTCCTCTTCCAGCCAACTGCTCTGCTTCTCTTCAGCACTGCATGCAAAACTTGCAGACAAGCCCACATCCAAAGAGCAGGGAAGAAATTGCTTGTGCATGCTTAGCAATGACTCCTGGCTTTGTCTCTATAGGCAGGGCTCAGCTCTCCTGGCAGGCAGTGGAATTCATTGCCGTGACTGTTCCAGGATACTTTTCCTTGGTCTTATCTTTGGCATTTCTCACTGCTGCGGTTGAAGCTTTCTTCACTGAGCTCCTTTGATGAGCAGGTTTTATTTTCCTTTCTTTATAGGAGGAGTTTGGGAAGAGTTTGGTGGAGGACTTTCCCAGTGACTTTGTGGTGGATCTCAGCCCCACAGTGGATGGGTATGCTAATCACAGTATTGGTAATGTTTCTGTCACTGAGAACTGAGCTTGTCAATAAAATCTTGTCTGTCTTTCCTTGCAGTTCATTCTTGTTCCCAGTGAAGTCCTTGTATAATCTGGATGAAGATGAAAGTCAGGGAGCAATTGCTATTAACCTCTTACCATTGGTGTCACAGAGTGAGCTTGGCAGGGTCACTGATGGAATGAGTAACCAAAGTAAAAGGTACTTTGACACTAAACTGGGGGATGATTGCAAGGGTAAAGGGATTGTTTTCATTTGGTGCACTTCACTGCTATCAGCCCTGCCTGCCAAAGTACCTGAGAAGGAGCTGGTCAGAGAATTTACCAGTTTCCAGTGTTCTTTTCCTTCTCTGGCTATTAGACATGTTCTGATAAGTCTAGAGGCATAAGCTGGTTGGAAACTGACAAACTATTCTGGCTCAGACTGTGTAGGTGATTATTGTTATAAGATTTTGTTGAGATTTCAGTTGTGCTTAAAAAAAGACATGATCACTTTAAAATATAGCTTCTTTACATTCATTTATGGGAAAAAAAAAAAATTGACTTTCCTCAGAATGTGAGCAGCAGCCTTTAAGAAGGTTTTCCCACTGTTTGCAGCTGTCTTTTGCACAATTTCTTATAATTCCTTCTGAATTATTCACCTTTGCTTTCTGCCAGAAATAAATCTGACCCCATTTTTTTGTCTGTTACCACAGTTTTTCTGTCCTTATATGCTTTTCCAGAAAACTGGTGACCACCAGTTTTCAGGAGTTTTTTGTTAACTGCATGATGCATTTTTGCTCTGTGTCACTGGGACTTGCAAGAAAATGAACTAGAAGGCATAGGCAAGGTGGCATGGGGAGGACATGTAAGTGATGGGCATTCTGGAGTTATATAAAACTCAGGGCTCGCTCAATTTATTATTCCACCCCTGCCAGGGTCGTGTCACCAATGTGTCTGTCACCTTGTTTTCGATTGCTGAGGCTCTACACAGGAGAGCAAAATGGTGGAAGCCTGGAGGAGATCGATGCCTTATTAGGTATGGGAAATGGACTTTTTATAGAGAAGTCTAACTTGTTCCTGTCCCAGATCTGCAAAGGCTTCCTGCAGTTGTAGGAAGAATTGAGCAGCTTGTGAAGGAGCCCGAGATGCTCTGGTGCCCACAAAGTAAGTGGGAGGCAAGGGAGACAATTGCTTTGTCTGGGGATGGAGTGTCTCACAAGGCTTACTCCAGACAGCCATTGGAATGGATACAAGTTTTCTTGAGAGACTTTGTCCACACAAAGACCAAGTGATGGGTAGCAAACCCAGTCTCACATGTTCTCTTCCTGCTCTGTCCCAGGTTGCCCCCTCTACCTGGCTGACCTAGAGGTTGAAGGGAAACTGGACTCCTTATCCAAGCAGGAACGGGAATTTCTGTGCTCACTCCTGTTCTATGCTCTCAACTGGTTTCGTGAGGTGAGCTGTGTCAGGGTTGGTGCCATTCCACATCCCCAGTCCTCACTGTTCCTGCTCTTATCCCAGGACTGCCTCTTTCCCGGCAGACCTGGGAAGTGCCAAGCGCTCTCCAGAGCCACAAGCAGCATAGAAACCTGTCAAGGTGCTGTCTGCTAATTCCTCTTCTTGAGTTCATATTAGACATGCTTTATTACTTTCTGCAGATTGCACCAATTACGTCTGTTCGAACTGGCTTCTGAAGTGCTTTGTTTGTGCAGTCTGGATATGGTCACATAGGCCACTTGTGCTGTGTTGTATGTTTATTCAGCACTTGAGAATGGTATTCAGAAAAGAAAATGTAGTAAAAGGAGGTACAAATCTCCCTAAATCAGTGAGTTTGGTTTGTATCTCTAGGTTGTAAATGCCTTCTGCCAGCAACAGGACGCAGAGATGAAGGGGAAAGTTTTGACTCGATTACGGAACATCACAGAGCTGCAGACTGTGCTGGGAAAATGCTTGGCAGGTGAATATGAAACATTTGTACTTTCTGGGCCTGTGCCAGCTGTGAGATGAAAGGGATTAGTTTAAACATCAATGGAGGAAATGTGTGGTAACACATACTGCATTTTCACACGGTCTTAAGAGTTCGTGTGTGAAGAGATATTGTTTTCAATTTATCTGAGTCCAGAGTGACCTTCTCAGTCACCTCTTCTGTGACATGTCTTTGATTGTTCCCAGGCAGACTTGGCAGAATCTGCCTGAGTATGGTGGATACTGGAGTAAACCAGCCTCTATCCTAAAGAAATTATGTGTTTCCCCAGTATTCAGTTTGTAACAAGCCCCACTGTGCTGCACGTTCCTTCATTAATTTGCATAGTTCTATCCTTCTCCCCCCGCCCCCTAAATCCTCAAGTTCCTCTTTTTCCTCCCATTTTATCAGTTACAAAGTCCAGGTGGCCGTTCCCAAAGTTGTGCCTGGAGTTTAACAGCCCATCAATTACAAACTGGAGACTTTTGGTCTTTGGCATTGTCTCTGTTATCCCTTGTCTACCAGGCTTGGTCTACCAGTTCTTGCTTACAATTTCCCTATTATCTCATTTTATGCTGAAAAGGTCTTTGGTAAGTTAAACATAATGAAGGATTTGCTGTCACCTTCCACACAGACTTATACAAGCTATCAGTTAAGAGCTGCGTTCATAAACCAGCAGGCCAACTTCATCTGAACTCAAGTGCTGGCTCAACACCTTTCTGCTGCTCCAGGTGCACTACAAGGCCAGCACAGAAAGGGCTCCTATGCTAGAGCAGCTGTTTAAGCTTCACCAACATGGACAAATGTCTAAGGACAGATGAGCACTCATTAGCCTCCCTTGCTGGAGGAATGCAAAGAGCAGTAATTCCAGTGCATTGGACATATGATAAAGCTAACTGGAGCTAAATGCACCTAAGTGTAAGAGCAGAGGGATGTTCACCAGGACTCTGAAAAGTATGGCAATTCCTGTGGATATGTATGTCACCTGTATTTTCTATTGAGGAGTTGAACTAAACCAATTTCTACATTTTGGCTCTTTCAGCAACCCCCGGCTATGTCCCACCACCAGCTACTTTTGATTCTGAAGCTGTGGAGGTAGTACCATCCATTAATGCTGTTGGTCCAGTGAGAAAAAGGAATGGTAAAGAAAGTTTAAAATATTTATGCAAACAGATGTGTTGTGGGATTTGACTGGCATATTGCACTGCAGCCATTGCACTTGTGTGCACAGAATTCCTAGAAAGGTCTATCTAGCTTGCAATCTTTTCTGGTCAACTCCTGTTGCAGCTGAAGTGGAGATGTAAAAATATCCGACTGCCAACAGGTGTTGGATAGTTTGTCTACTTGGGAAAGATGATGCTTAGCAAGTCCAGGACATTCATTGACTGTTTTCACCTCTCTAAGTGCTTTCTGCAGTAGTAAGTTGTTCACCTTTGATGGGTTCACACAATTGTCTGGTACTGAACCTGTGACTTGAGCCTGCTCTTTAGACTGTATCCAATTATTCTCTTGGAAACCTTGTCATGGCTCCACTGCACAAGGAAACACTTTCTTCATCCCTTCCTGTTGCTAGCTGCCACAAACAGAACTTGCCTTTCAGTTTTTCAAGCTGAAGTAGATTTGCTTTGATCTTTCTGTCTCTAGATCTATTTCTAGTTTAGATTAACATTTCCTGGAACATGTCTGCCTTTGAGCCAGACTGGACAAAAATTCACATTCCATTCAATAAAAGCAACTGGAGGAGCCCAGAGATTATAAAGCCCTTTTCTCCTATGCCAAACCCATTCTGCAGGGACAGAACCTGTCACTTAAGAGTGATTAAGGCAGAAGCAGAGGTATGACTATGTACTGCAGACAAGGGGCTCCTTTATTTTGAAGGAGCAGAAGTAACTGCTGACTAGTAAGCCCAGCCCAGCTCAAGAGATTCCTGAGCTTAGCTTGTCTTGCCTACAAAAAAAAATCAGTGAATGCTGTGACCTTGGCTCGCAGCCTTGAGAACTGTCTATTGTTGAGCACAGTGTAGCCTTTGTTTCTGAACTTGCCTTTCTCTTTAAGGAAGGAAAAAAAAGACTGATGGCAGCAAGGCTGGCTCTGCAGATCATTCTCAAGCAGATGACAGTTCTGAAGGAAACCAGCCTGATACTGAGTTCTCTGAGCTGGATAAGGTAGGTGTATGTCCCTGGGAATTTCCAGGAAAGACAGACCACGGGAGCATAAACAAAAGCTTTGATAGAGGGGTTGTTAATTTCAAAAGTTAATCACAGCCAAGTGGTTCAATTCTCCTTTCTGACACCTGCCTCCCATCTGAATTTTGAAGGTGGTGTACTGCAGAGGCCAGCTGCTCTCCAGCAGGCAGTGTGGGTCAGGACAGTGCAAAAGTGCAGGATTGTCAGTAATACTCTTGGTTACGCTCTGGTTAAGACTGTGGTAGGTTTATATTTTAAGCCAGTGTCCTATCTTATATTGCTGCAATAACCTACCATTCCATGATTCAAGTCAGAAAATAAGAGATGAATTGAAAACACAAACCCTGGGAAGGACCACATCTGCTGATTCTAGCCTGCTTCAGTCACACGTGCTCATTTTGCACATTTTTCCTGAAGTATTTAATCAGTGTATTCATGAAAAGTCACCTTTAAAATTATCCATTTTCATCACACATTAAGAACTATTTCCCAAGCCTATCAACTAGTGAATTATTGTATTTTATTTCTTATTCTTTTCAATAAGCTCTTGGAGTATTGTCATCATGCTTGGAATGCAAGGTCTGTGCTGGCTGAAAGAGAGAAGCCAGGGAAGTGTGCCTGGTTTTTGGCTCAGTATCCTGAGGACTGGGATCTCATAAGCATCACATGAGGCCACATTTTTACCACCATTACTAGTAAATGTTATTCAGTGTTCATTTTATCAATTTCAGCCAGGCAAATATACTTCTACTTCCCTGATATTGTACAAATATGATTAGTTGGATATCATAACAGGGTTACTGAAGTTACAGGGAATAAGCAAAGTCTCAGGCAGTTTTGGGAAGGAATGTGTCTAATCTTACATGTCTGGGATCAGTACTCTAATTTAGTCCTTAGATGCCATGCCCTGCCAAGGACAGTGGGATACAGAAATGCTGTTGTGAGCCACATGTAACATAGATCAGCTCCTGCAAAAGGATTGTGTGGAGTGAATCTCTTAACATAGAGATTGTCACCTCTTCCCATAGTTTACCATCCTGGTATTTGTCAAAGATGAAAATATTTGCTTTCATCTCTTGTGGTGCTTACAATGCAAGTCCAAAATGGGTTTTGCAATGGTCACTGACTCACAGAACAGAGATAGAAAACATTATTCCAGTTTCTGAAGTGGTTTTGTTTTGGTGTTTGTTTTTTTTTCCTAGAAAATTTGTAGTGACTTGTACAGTCCAAAATGAAAATGCCTCTGATTCTATGGACTTGTGTCTCTACTAGCCATTGTGAATTTTTCAACCTGGTGCAAAATACAGAAATCTGTGTGAAAGAAATAACTTTATTCGAGCTAGGAAATGTTATATTTTTACAGGGTGGAACCTTAATTCTGCCATTTAATTTTCAGACTTCTGCTGAAAGAGAGGCAGGAAATCCTCTGGCACAGCTGCAGAGCTATCGCCCCTACTTCCGAGAGTTAGACCTTGACGTGTTCACCGTACTCCACTGTGGGCTGCTGACAAAGTCTGTCTTGGACACAGAGATGCATACAGAGGTGAACAGAACAGTGTAAAACCATTCTGATGAGGCTTTGTGTAATTGCCTCTCCCAGGGGTGAGGCCTTGGCCCTTTCTGTTCCATTAAGATGGATGGAAGATTGATGTTAAGATGTGTTGGTCTAGGGCCATAAGGTAGGTACCAGGAGAGAATTTGCCTGCAAAGAAACCAACGTACTTCAAGGCACTGAGGTAAAGAGGGCTTCCCTGAGAACAGCAGACATGTAGTGTATCAATGTTAAAACCAAAGTAGTATAAATACTGCATAAAGGGAAAAAAAGTTGCAGTATAATATGTAGAGACACAATAGAAAGAAAGGGGCTTTAATATTGAGCACTGCTAAGTTGTAGGATGTTAAATACACTTAAGAGGTGGCTTACCTGTTAAAAAGAATCTATGACATTTAAGTAAAGCCCATGTTACAAAAAGGCAAGTGTTTCAAGGCATCAGCAAATCAGAAACTCAGCACAAATATGGGACTGGTGTTGTGGATGCTCCTGTGGTGGGCAGGGTGCTGTTTATCATCTGGGTGATTATATAAAACTACATTGCTATGGTTGTGGAAAGCTGAAGTGCTTAATTTTGTTACCCTCTTTGTAAATTGGGCCGAGTCCACCTGGAGTCTAATTTTGTTAGGATGCAGTAAGGTTTGTAAAATGTGGAAAGGCTCTGGCAGGCTGGAGCGCAGCCTGGCCTGCTCCACAGACAGCTGTCTTTGTGCATGCAGGTCACATGCCAGACTGTTTGACAAGTCTCTGGGGCTATGTGACATTATTACAAATTACTTCTTGATTATGATTCAATTGGTGAATTTTTTCTCTTTGGTCTTAAACCTTTTTTTATCCTTAGTAGCTTATTTTTAATGTCAGTGTGTATAAATCTCTTCTCTCGCAGTAAAGTGTTACTGACGTTGCCTCAACTGTGTTCAGAATGCCAGGTTTGCTTCACACATGGAGTAAACAGAACCAGTGTTCCTGCAGTGGGGGAGACATAAAACCCTAACATCTACCAACTGGGTCCCTGGCTTGGTTAACTAAGCCAGGAGTCATAACTGGACATGGAGGGGGTGAACTTGAAGTTCAAGGTACTACAGTTATGTTTGGGTCCTGAGATTGACCGTTTTGTAATTCCAGGCTCGTGAAGTTGTGCAGCTGGGGCCTGCTGAACTTTGCTTCCTTCTGGATGACCTTTGCTGGAAGCTGGAACATGTGCTGACCCCGGCCTCCACAAGGAGAGTGCCTTTTCCAAAGGCAAGTAAAGCAGCAGCCCTTGGGTCTGGATCCAGGCTGAGGCAGAACACACCAGTGGCCTTTCCCCAGAGAAATGTTTTTCAGAATTATTTTCACCTAATATTTAAATGGAAGTCTGAGGCTCAACTATACATGAGAGCAACACTTGCTCTTTCAGAAGATACTTCTGTACCGCTTCCCTCGCTGAAGGGCTTGCAGCAGCACCTGGTTCTGTGCATGTCTCAGACAAGGGTGTGTAATTAAGGCCTTGTAGACTCAAAGCTCTAGTGATGCTTTTCCTAGCCCTTCATCTCCTTAAAGTCCTGGCTGATGCCTTCAGAAGAAAGTAAACGTGTGACTCACTGCATTAAACTATGAGAAATTCACCACAACCTGATGGACTCCATCATATTCAGTGTTCTTTCTCCTTGTCTTGCTACCGATCTTTATTACCACATGCAGACATTATCTTAGTGGTTGAGTTAATGTTGGAACCTATGATCTGACAGGTCTTTTCCAACCTAAATGATTCTTTGATTCTATAAAAGAGCTGTGTGTCACATCAGTTTTATTCTTCTAATCCCATGCTAACCACTTGTACAAGTTGGTCCTGTTTGTTCAGCAGAAGCCAATTTTGTTATTCTGTGCCCCTGCCAGACAGTGTGTGACATCAGGAATTGCACTGCTCAGAAGCAGTCTAAAAGGTCGTGCTTAATGCAAAGTTTTTCTCAAGTAAGGATGATTAAGTCACTTCAATCTTTTGGGTTTGCTGCAGGAAAGAGGATACAAGGATATTGGCTTTTCCCACCTGTGTCAGAGATCCCCCAAGGAAGTTGCTACATGTGTAGTCAAGCTACTAAAGCCACTGTGTAATCACATGGAAAATATGCACAACTACTTCCAGGTCAGTGGGCAGCAATTTTGACTGTCAAAAAGCTGCCAAGTTTTGTCACCTCTAAAGGTATTTTGGGGTTTGTTTGAGGGTAAAAGAGTGGCTTTATTTTCTTCAGTTTTTTTTAAACATGGAACTTACAGAAATAAATATCTCTGACATTATCTTTCCATGGAATAGCATTTAATGAATTATTTGTTCTGTATTAAAGGCAGCAGCTGCACAAAATCGAGATGTGGACGATGACCCAGGAGTGAACATGCAGGAATACCAGCTGATGTCCTCTTGTTACCAACAGCTGTTACTAACTTTTCGCTCCCTATTTGCTTGGTGAGTTTAAACAAAAGATCATATAGTCACCTAAATAAGCACAGTCTGTTTATTGCTTCCTCTTCTTGTTCCTTTTCTTTGAGGTGTTTGTACCCAGTAAATGGTCTGTCAGCCATGTAGAACAAGACACTGGAGTGGTTGGAGACTTTTAAACACTTTATAGTTGTGTCAAGCCTTATTTCCTGATCCTGAACTGAACTAAAGCTATGTGATTATCAGTGAATGCACAATGAGGCACTGAACCTAGCTGGAATTCAGTGTGGTTTTGGATCAAGACCAGCGTATGTGGCATGCTGGCGTACTTGGTTGTGCAGCTCTCATTCTGCCTAGGGATCTTGGAATTTCTAACCCAATAAGTCACCTCATCCTTTGCTAAATTGTCACAGCCTGAATCCTGTGCAATGAAAGAATTTCTTTTGCCGGTGGGAAAGGATGAATGTGCACTTCACTGATGAAAAGCCTGTGCTGCTGCTGCACTCGAAGTGGATTTATAAGTGCCAAACTTAACAGTGCATGTGCAGCCTGGATTTGACCTCTGCAGCCGCTAATATAATCTAGGATAGCATCATAGATGTTTTTTCCGAACCCTGTTTTAGACCTGTGTGTGAAAAGTGGTTTACTTTTGTGCTTATATAAACAGTATTGTTTATGTAAACAGTGCGTAAGGTCTGAGATCTTCTCTTGGCCACTGCTGAAGCCTCAGGGACCCTGATGCACTCCTCCCTATTCCCGGACTGGCATTTTCTCATTAGATAGTTCCTGAGTCTTGTAAACCATCTTGTAAAACAAAGAGCCTGACCACTTTGTAAACACAGACAGCTCAAGATCAGTTTTGTTGTTTAGTTTGGATAGAGAGTTAACACAGTTCTGTCTTGCTGTATGTCAGGTAGCCATGTACTGGGGCTAGCTGTCTGGCCACTTAAGTCCAATGACCATAGTATAACTCATTTTACATATATTTAAACAAGCTCTCTTGTATTACTGATTGTTATTTGACTTGTGTGTTGCACTTGTGTGTGCACTTGTTCATTACCATTATCAAGTCCACATGTTCAGTCTCTAGATCTAGAATGTGGATGCATTTGAGCCTTTACAGAAGGCATATCCTCACTGAATCATTTCATAAACACTGGTAGTCCAAAGAATTAATGAAGATCTCTATAGTTTTCCTCCCTGTTAGGCTTCTACCTGTGATTCAAGAGGTGACCAGCCACTATCACTGCACTTGCACAGCAACTGCCTTTTTTAGATATCCTCTTTTTTTGCAGGTCTGAATAACATTGTTTTAGTATAGATGGACCTCCACTTGGGTGAATTGGCCTGTGACCTCCTAGCCAGGTCTGCAGTCTAACTGATAAGTTAGTACAGCATGTGCACAAGGTTTTCTGTTCCCTGGAAAAGACAAAGTGTGTGTGAACTAAGCTTTCTGTCAATATCAGTTTTGGGTTTTTTTTGTGTCCCCTTATACCTTCCATTTTGTAGGGTTCTTGTGTTTCCAGATTCTTTATTTTTCTTGTTGTATAAATATGCCCAGATTTGCTTTTGCATGTGATACCTTTCCTCTTTCTAGTCTGATAATGAGCTGGTTGATTGTTTTGGTTTGTTTTTTTCTTCCACTTCAGGAATGGCTTTTCTCAGCATGACAATGCTGACTTGCTAAGGTCGGCTCTCCAGGTCCTTGCAGACAGGCTAAAGCCAGGAGAGACAGAGTTTCTTCTTCTTGAGGAGTTGATAAGGTAGAATCAGAATTTCCTAAGAACTGAAAGGGATGAATTTCAAGCAGTTTTCCCCATTCTGTGTGGGTGTTATGGGCAAATGGGTATGTGGGGGCGCTCACAGAGACCATCCTACCTTCAGAGAATTTTATATTTAATTGAATGGCAGTGCAGTCAAGCCTAATGAAAAGGGCATACTGGATTACAAAAAAATATGCATTAATTGATGGATCCACTCGTTTGTATGCTTTCTGAGACTAGGAGATTAGTAAGATTCACAAAAGGAATCAATTTGTTCTGGGTAGTTAAAATGCCCACAGGAAGTCTAGACAAAAGCAGTATATAAAGATGTTGCTAAATTTAAGAGTCATTGACTTGAGAGAAGCTTCTTGGTAACTGAATTTTTATCTACTAGTGGTTGACTACCCCTTCTTCAGAAGGGAACTGCCAGAGACAAAATACTGGGCTGAGAAGACCTTGGATCTGAGCTGGTCTGATACTTTTTATTTATGTGGTTTTGAGATATTACCTTATCATGGTGTTTTTACCTTTTCCCTTTCCTGACATCGCCAGTGAGAGTTTTCAGTACCTACTGAATTTCCAGCAGAATGTTCCCAGCTTCCATTGTGCATTCATTCTCACTCAGCTCCTGATTGCCATTGCTGAGAAACCGATGACTGGCTGGAAGAAAGAGAAAATGGGTAATGTGTGAAGAACCTCTAATCTCAGATTAGTTTTCACGCTGTCCTTTACTTGTAAATCTTGGGTTCTGCCTCTGGAATGCGTCTTTTGAGGGAGAGATTTTCCTTTGGTATGGTAGTAATGCCACCGGGTGATCAGTCCTAGTGGTTAATGAAAGAAACAGCAGTAGAGAGATTATAACCACTTTGGTATTTGTTTTGCTGTGCTGTGCTTCAGTCACATGCAGGAAGGCAGACTCCAGACTTCAGCTCTCTCAGCTGTAGTTTTTAATATTCACAACCTTACAGCTTTTAAGAGTTCTAAGAATAAGCCTGCTGTTCAGTTTTGGTACCAGTTTAATCACTGGTTGTGGAGGTTATCGTAGACTTAATCCGATGTAGTTTCCTAGTGTAAGTACAGATGTCTGTGACAGCTTATTTCCAAAACTGGGGAAATGAATTGCAAATACAGCTGTTACCTCAGAGCAGAGAGAGGAAAACCTATAATTTCTTAACCCCATGCAGCAAATGTTTTCAATTGAGAGAGCTTTCCTCAGGGATTAGGACCCTTTCTGTAAGAGGGGCAGCATTTAGACAGAGAAGGTGTAGGCATGCTTGCAGGGAATATACAAGAAAACTAGTTGGTTCTCCCTTTTGTCACATACTGAAAAAAAAATCTCCACAGTCCCCTTTCTCAGCCATGCCTTGTCGTACTAAGACACCTCTAGAATTTGACCTTCTCAGATCCCCCTAGCCACTCAGAATTTTAAGTTCTCTACTTGGAGATGATTTTTACTATTTTAAACAGTCCCACACTGGGAGAACGGCCCACTGAACATGGCACGGAATAAACAATTTTAACTAATAATTTCCTAGTTCTAAACATTTCTGCAAGAGACAAGCAGGCTTGTTAGAAATTTGAATTTTAGAAATCTGTAAACTTTAAACTTGCCTGTTCACATTTATTATTATAGTGCTGTGGCCAAAAAATCAAGTCACTTATAATTGGAATTCCATTTTTAGAGATGCCCCAAGGGTTACATATTGCCCTAATTAAAGACAAACAGTTGGCACACCATAGGAGCTAACGAACAAACAATGCTTAACATAAGTTTGTCAAGGAGAAATGGTCAGAGTTGGATCACGGTTCTGATGTGACCGGGTATTCCAGACCAGGAACACACGAGATGTGCATGTATTTTTATTACCTTGATACATGTCCTTGTGGCCTTACTGCTTTTTAGGGGAATCGCATTCTGGCTTACCGAAGTGCGGGCGTATAGATGTGTGGTGATATTGTGATCTTTCAAAAGGTCATTTGGACACACTGCCTTGATATGGAAGAAGGAAATTGTCTTGGATTCTTCCTTCAGTAAGTTATCCCTTTATCTTTTACAGCTTCGCTAGCAAAGCAGTTCCTCTGCCAATCATGGGTGAAGCCTGGTGGAGACCGAGAGAAGGGCAGCCAGTTCAACAGTGCGCTGCATGCTCTGCTCTGGTGAGGCTCCAGACCTTGTCTCAAGCAGGCCAAGACACTCTTTTTCTAATAATTACTGTTGCTGCAGGGGAATGACTCCTCTCAGTCATAACCCTCACACAGTTTGTCCTAAAGCACTGTTTCTACATTTCTTATGTTTTCCCTAGTCTTCCATTTGTTACTTATGTACTTAAAGAAGCCCTCCTTACTGTACTTGCTACATTCAACAGGTGCAACTCCAGAAGGGCTTGGGCTTTCCTATCCACATCTCTGCATGCATGGACAGCATATCTGTATTCCTTTCAGCTTACCTGTCTCTGCTGCCACCTTCTGTATACTCCCTTTTTGTGCTTGAGTTTTGCCACCAGCTTTCATGGTCACTGCAGCTAACTCTGTCTTTGACTTTCCCATCCCCAAAGAGCCTTTCCTTGTTTTTAAGTGTGAGGTCCAGCAGAGCACCTCTGCTCATCAGCTCCTCTGTCAGTAAGTTGTCATCGATGCTCTCCAGGAACCTCCTGGATTGCTTACGCCCTGCTGTTATGTCCTTCCAGCAGGTATCATGGTGGTTAGGCCCTCATGAAGACCAGGGCTTGCAAACATGTGGTTACTTCTAGCTCTCAGTAGAAGGCTTTGCTTACTTGTTCCTGATCCAGGTGGCCTATAGCAGGCACCCACTACGATGTCACCATGTTGGTTGGTTCTTTTGTCCTTACCCATAAGCTCTTGGTTGGCTCATAACACTCCTCAGGCAGAGCTCCGTGCATTCCAGCTGTTATCTCAGATAAAGGGCAACTCCTCTCCTTCTCTTCCTGGCCTGTCCTTCCTAAATACAAGGATGAGGAAATATAAAATTCAGGTTTGGAAAAACGGAACATGGTCACTTTTAATGACATTACTGTGACAGTTCTAAGTATTGCTTCCGATTTCCTACACAAGTTTGCCTTTGGGATAAGAATGAACTTGACAATTTTAGGTTACATGTTGCAAGTAGGACAGTGTTCAAGAACTTACTGTGTTATTCTGCATAATACCTGATTAACTAAGCTCATTTTGGATTTAGTGTCTACCTGGAGCACACAGATAACATCTTGAAAGCTATAGAAGAAATCTCCAGTGTTGGTGTTCCTGAACTGATCAACTCTGCCAAAGATGGATACTCTTCTACTTATCCTACACTAAGCAGGTAATTATATCAATAGAGACTTTGAACTTCGTGAGATGCACAATGGAAATTTCTACTTTTTAATATTTAATTTTCTTATTTTGTGGTCTATTATGGTTTCATGTTAGTACTGCTGTGGAATACACTGTGAATTTGTAATCATTCTTTTGACAGTACACAACAAGTTAGTACATGGTTAGCTTTACCTCAAGGTGCAGTGGCCTTGTGCATTAACACCACGTTGAGTTCACTACTTGTGGGCCATTTTTATTGGAAAATGAACTGCTGAGTGTCGTTGGTATGCTGGCTTTTTCTGTGCTACTCTGGTGGTATAGAACACTTTAAAGTCAGCCTCAGAGGCCTGGGGTGGCTGTAGGCAGTCCAGGGCCAGTATGCAAAAACACAGTTAGGGTGTTTCTGCTTCTACCACAGGAATTTGGAAACATGGTTTATGCAGGGATGGCCAAAATTCCTGCACTTTGGAACTATCAAAGTCATTTTATACTGACAGCTGCAAACCTTCTGTGTACCTACTTCAGAGCTACAAAGAAGTGGGTGGTGTCTGTGTGTGGTTCATACTGGGGAAGTGCTAGTGACTTCCTGGATTCTCCATCTGTCTGGGTGATGAGGCTGGGCTAGAAGTGCTTATGAGTCTGAGGGATAATGTCCTGTGATGTCCTATTGAGAAGAAGGCCCAGCTGGGTAACCTTCAAGTTTTTCACATTGTTCTGGGGGCATTAAGCCTGTCTAGATGCTCAGAGCTGGCTTATAGTTTTGCTGCTTTCACTTCATCCACAGGCAGACGTTCCCGGTTTTCTTCAGAGTAATGATGGCTCAGCTGGAGAGTTCAGTGAAAAGCATCCCAACTGCGAAATCATCGGACTCAAGTGAGGTAGGAAAAGAAATGCACTGGACTCTTTGAGGGGAAGAAGACATAAGTTAAACTGTGTGGTACAAAAAAAGCTGTATAAATTGGAATAGTATTTACTTCAGAACTGTGTCTAGGAAATGCAGTTAGATGGCTTCCTTCATCAGCCAAAACTGATATACAGTGTAACATATAAGTAGCATCCTTTTTTTTTCCACTTTGTATCAGGTCAAAAATCGAGTATATCCAGCAGAAGCTATAAACAGGAAACAGCAAAGGTATAACCAGAAATTGGCAAAATACTAAGCTGTGCCGTTGGTCTGCATGCCCTTGTGGGAGCACCAAATTATTTGCAACCAGATTATTTGCAACCAAATTATTTGCAACCAAGAGCTGCTCTGAGAGCAAGGCAATGTGATAACTCTTAGTCTTTTAAGCCACATGGGTACTGATCAGCCTGGAATTGCCATTGAGTGGTTTAGGTGATAAATCTGCCTGTGGTGAAGCTCTGTTCCTCTGCCTTCAACAACCAGCCCAATCCTTTTGGTACAGCAAATGCTGAAAGAGCATCCTGAAAGTTGAGAGGAAATTAACTGTCTTGGGTTGTTGTCCCCTTGCATTCCCTTAGATGCAACTGGAGAAACTGCTGTGGTGGAACATTGCTGTGCGGAATTTCCATATTCTTGTTAACTTGGTCAAGGTGAGATTCTGGTTCTTTTCCTGGCTTTACCCTCAAATTCTCAGCAAGCCCTGTGTACCCAGGTTCATGAGCAAAAGGTTAAAATGTGAGGACTAGGGGAACAGCCTGGACACAGTAAATAAATCAAGTTATAATGTGTGCAAGGATTTCCATTTAGCATTCACTTCAATACTTCCTCATTCATACAGCCTGCACATCTTACTAACATAGGTCTCATGCAAGTAATAATGCTGCACAAAGACAGGATGATGTAAGGAAGTGCAGAAAAAGGACCGAACAAACACCACAGTTCCCTAGTGCAGTGGTTTGTGTCTGACAGAGCATGCTGCCAGCTGTTGAAGAGGCAGGTGGGAGAAACCCTTCAGGTAGTTCTGGAATAACACCTGACAGGAGGAAATATTCTTCTGATATACACAGCTAAAGGCAAGGTGATTCTCTGGACAGGGGGCTTGGATTCCTGACTGTAACCCACATTCAGTGCTTATCTGATAGCCCTCAACTTCACTTGCTGTTTTGTTAACATACAATCTTCCCCTGAATCCTGCTGATAATTCATGTCATCCTGTGCCTGATGCAACACCACTGGATGAAATACTCCTTTCCATCAGTTTTGGAATTGGTACATTCAGTGCCACCAAATGTGTTGATGTTTTGGGCGTAAGGTGAGAGGCACGATTGCACTTTTCTTGCTTTGGTTGATCATTACTGTTTGCTTTTATTGTATCTGAAGTGATGATTGGCAAGTCCAGCTCTTCCAGGTTCAGATTTTGAGCTCTGGTGAACAGAGATGGATTCTTCTACCCAACAGCATTCACAGGAGCACCTACCTGTGCTCCAAATGGCTTTTGAGAGCTTAAAGGGTAGAGCTGGATCAGCTGTTTGTGTTTTGCAATCCATAGCAGCACCAGGGTACCTTCACAGCTCTCACATCTGTGTGCCATGCCAGTTAAAATATTCACTAATTAGTTACAGAATTGGTCATTGGAAAAAATACATATGCAAATGTGTACCAGAAGAAAGCCTTCAAGAGAGCTGACACCATCTGTTCCATTTCTTTGTTTGCTGTTGGACCACAGCTGTGTGTGATCTGTGCAGTGACACTTGGTGTCACTTGCCAGCTGGCACTGTTAGTGCAATAGCTTCATTATTTCTTCCAAAATATATTGTTTTGTGCATCTCAGTTTTGCTTCGTCTGTTGTGTGGTTACTTGCCCGTCAACTGGACTTGTGTCTTTTGGGTCCCAAACTACTAAGAACTTCTGACTCATTGAGATAATTTTGTCATCTGCAAAAGGTGCACCTTAGACCACCAGATAGCCATCCTGCCAAGTGCGTCTGCCTGATCGCCATGACATTTCATGTGCCTGTGTGGTGTGCCCTGTTGACATTCAAGAATGGATGTTTTAGAACATGTTTCGCATATTAATGAGGAGTATGTAGTGAAGGGCTATTTTTAATTGGCTTCTGTGCTGACATGGTTTCCTTTAGACTTGTGGACTGATCTCTCTTTTTTTCCTCTTGCCCAAGTAGGTATTTGACAGCAGGCCTGTACTGAGCATCTGCCTGAAGGTAAGCAAGAGTTCCAAATAACTGAAGAGAGCAATTTAAGTACCGGTTTTCTCGAATCATTGCTTCCAGTGGAGTGGTTACTGAATTCTCTGGAAGAAGCAGATACTGTTTCTTATACCTTTAGCCATCTTCCCATAATTTTCATTGTATGGCTTAAATACAACAAACTGATTTTAGATCCTTTCCTCTCTGTCCTTTTTCTGTGGCCCTCTAAATGAGGAACCTTGGAGTCCAGAAAGATCATGTGTCCACTTCTGCAACTCTCCTTTTTCTGGCCAGGACTCATATATATGTATGGTGATTCCAACACTGTGTTTCACTTTTATTCCTAATTTGCTAGTGAGTAAAACTAGGGATGTGTATGTGTACAAGGATGAGACCTCGTCCTTCTAGCCTCTCTTTGCAGTGATTAAGTGGGAATCTTTATTGATCCTGTATATTCCAGTACAGCCTTCACACAAATAGAGTATTTTACTAAGCGAGTCTCCTTAGTAGCTTGAAAGAATGCATCTGACTTTGTGACAGTTATTGGAAAATGAATTTAAATTTGCCTTCTAATATAATTTGTATCATTCTTTTACAGTATGGCCGGCTCTTTGTAGAAGCATTTCTGAAGATTGCCATGCCTCTCTTGGACTACAGCTTTAAAAAGCACAGGGTAGGCCTTTTGGAGATGGGACTGTCTGGCACCATGCTTGGGAAGCATCACTGATGCTTGTTAGAAAGAGATTCCTGTCTCTGGTCATGTGTTGGCATGATACTTGTGACACTTTATGACAAACATGTCTGATGTCTCCAGCTGTTCTTTTCCCTGTTTATTTGCCTGTTGAGTGCACTCTCTGCAGACAGATCACTCCTTTCCAACCTGCCATCACGCTTCTGTTTGGATGGCTTCATTGTTAGCAAAGGAAGACCTTTCAAATTCCATGTCTTTCAAAAGTTATTGCCACAAAGGTGTCACTCACAGAATAGGAAGCTCATGTGAGCAGTCAGGTTGGTGAAGGCTTGCGGTTCAGATGCACAGTGACCTTGGTGCCTCTGCAATAGTTCTTGGAGCTTTGACAGACTTGCAGCTGGACAGACCAACCTCATTGCACTAGGTGACAAGCAAGAGGAGGTCACTTATCCCTCCTGCTTTATTGCAAGGCAATCCAGTTTTGCCAGTGAGATTTGTTCTTTGGCTTAGTCTTCAAAATTTGTCTCTAACAGATAACTCCTTTCTATGGCAAATGTAAGATCTGTTCTCGTGGATGCTTTAGGCAGTGAGGTTATCAGACAGATACCTAGTCATCGCCACTGGCCAGTAGAAAGTGCCACCTAATTTTCTCAACAGAGGGGATTGATAGCCAGAGTTTGTGCTGGATGCATTTCAAATACCACAATCTAGCCGTATGTTTTATACTTTTCCTGTTTCCCATATTTCAGAAGGTTGTGCTCAAGGCAAGATGTGACAAGGTTGTCTTGATTATAATTGTTCCACTTTCACTGATATGCATTCATCCCATACTCTCCTTCAAAATCAGTTTCAGTTTAAGGTGTTTGGCCTTATGACATGTTGTCATACTCTTATTACCAGTTACCTACATTCACAGTGCAAGTCTCCTATGGCTTAATCCTGTTTGTCTGTTTCCTCTGTATGTGTATTGTATCTCTATCCCATTACCTTTTGATAGGATTTCTAGGGCTAATACTGATTCATTGTTCTGGCTTTCCTTATGGAAAAACCCTCTGAGAATGATTTGCTGGTCCTTATTTATTGCAGGATGGTGTGCAGAGTTTGCTGAAAACCTTGCAGCTGAGTACCAGACAACTTCATCACATGTGTGGCCATTCTAAGGTAAGAGAAGTTCTAATTGCAGCACAAACTCCTTCCCTAAGAATGATTTATTTCCCTTCCACTGCTTTTCCAGGGCATAGGCAGGTTCTATATGCAGGCTTCCAGCAGTGTCTGTACAAGCAGATGCCGAGAGGAGAAATAGACTTGGTTAATGGCCCAAAAGTTGAAATTATTGATCTGGAAGCAGTTGACTTGGATGTCAGATCAGGTTAGCGTACTCTTATGTTTTTTAGGACAGAGATGTTCTTGACATCTTGGCATCTGTAAGAGGATGTTTCTGAGGACACAAGCTAAGACCTTAGAGATAGATGCCAGAATAGTAATATGGGAAAGAATTTTTGGCAAAGGTAACAGCCTTGTGAGGTAGAAGGGTCAGCAACAGGAGGCAGGCAAGGGAAAACCTTACACAAAGGCCTCTTAAGGTACCTTTTGGGCATTATTACATTGATACTAGGGAAGAGGGCAAAGGGAGGGGAGGAGGCTGGTAACACACAACTGGTTTGCCAGTGTCTCTGTAGGAAACTTGGGGTGGGAAGGAAGGAGAGGATTAGCACCCTGCTTACAGTGTGGAGAGACAGTGCTTATGACCAGACAGAATCACATGGGAGCAAGCAGTTAGAAAGAGCTTCATGTGTGCTGCTTGGACTCCTGAGAGCTTCAAGAAAACGTGTCCAAGAAGGGAGCTTTGCTAGAGTAGCTGAAAAGAATTTCATGAGTAATGACATAATCTGGGCAAATTTTGTGGGAGCCATGTCCCATCCATCCCACCCGTGTAACCAGTGGCTTTTAAAATGGCCAGAATACTCAGGAATGAATCAGGAGTCATGTTGTGCTGTTTCATATTTAGATTCACCAAGACATTGGACTGACCAACCATGTGCCTTTGTTGAAGAAGTCACTGGAACAATTTGTGTACCGGGTGAAAGCAATGCTGGCATTCAACCACTGCCAGGAGGCCTTCTGGGTGGGCATCCTTAAAAATCGGGATCTTCAGGTGAGTCACTGTCCTGCCTGGGGCAATTTGGTAATGCTGATCTTGCCCAGACAGCTGCCCTTGTGTGTGAGTAGAGCTGAGAGGCCAAATTTGATGTGACTGCGTTACAGTCATGCCTAGTGCAGCAGAAAGAAGTGCTTTATTTCAAGATGAAGGGCCTGCATCTCTGGGGACTGCCTTGCAGCAAGGCCCTCCCACCGAAGCGGTCAGTTTTTATTGCTTGTAATGAATGAATGGCCTTGGGGGATCCTTCCTCTGCCTGCTGGCAAGAGCTACACCCAATGAAGGGAAGAGGTAAAGGTCACTTCAACACCTCCTCAGACATTCTCTTTCTTTTGGCCTTAACAGAAGCCAGTTCTGTCTGTTTTCTTCATCTTTCACCATAGGAACGGGACAGTTGATACAAAATGTGCTTTTTACTCAGAAGGTTTTTATGTAAGATGGTAACGAACGCCACTTCATTCCACGCCACCCTAGCGTGCCTTGGCTGTGTCTCACAGGCTCAGTGCAGGTCTTTTGCGTTCCACGTAGGGAGAAGAAATTCTGACCCAAGCCTCCGAATCGAGGGAGTCGGATGAGGAGGACTCCGCAGAAAGCCCGGCGGAGGTACTACTGCCGCTGGGCGGACGCC
>VWZY01010796.1:186525-211980 GCA_013399075.1 Chloroceryle aenea
CTCCGCTTGTGTTGCCAATAAACCGCTGTGCTCCAGCCCTGCCTGCTCTCTGCCTGCCTGCCTGGGGCCGGGCCGCAAGCCGCCCGGCTCCCTGCCGCCGTCTTGGATGTCCACAGCCTTCCCTTCCATCTGCCTGGCCCATGGGGTCAGGCTCGTGTTCCTCCCCACACGCTGGGGCTGTGCTGGGAGGGGATGGCACCGTTGCTGTCAGCTCCAGGAGGCACCTGACTGTCCTTTGAGGTGCTTTGTTTTCCTGCTGGGGTCACAGTGGAAAATCTTGTGGTCCTTATGGTCTGTAGGGGGTCTCAACCTGCACATTGCACACTGTCAGGGCTGTGTGGGGACATCAGGCTCACCTGGGTGTGGTGCACATGCTACAGGAGAGTGCTCTTCACTGGCACCTAGGAAGAGGCACTTATCCTTCTCTCTAGGGTGGCAAGTGGCAAGGAGAAGGAAATCTCGATTCCCATCAGTCCGTTATTTATCTCAGTTTTTCAGTGGGCATCAATAACTGCAGACTTGCTGCTCATATTTAGTGTTTGTTGGGGATCCCATGGAGTTGGTGTCAGTAAAGGCTTTCTTGCTTCCCAGCAGGCTTTAATATTTTGGTATATTGTTTTCCAACTAGAAGCCATCTTTTTCACAATGGCAATGTGATGTCTGCAGTGTTTACTGGGTATCTGGGCAACTTAATCTTCTTTATCTTTTTGAGGCTGACAGGTCTGACATCATCTGGTTGCGCTTCAGTGTATTCTCCAAGCTCGCAGTTTTGTTCTCTGTAGGAAGCTCTGTGTTTTCCATTCTTTGAATAAGTACTCCTCCATCCTTTCCCTCATCTCACCTATCCAGTTATACTTTATTGTTGGGTTGAGATAAACATCTGGGAGGCTTGACCACTTCTGGTGCATAGTCCCAACAGAACTAAGTGTTTTGTAGCAACCAACTTTAAAGTTAGCCCTGCTTTGGGGTGGGATGAGCTGGAGACCACCAGAGCTCCCTGCCTATTAAGGTTCTTCACACAAGGACTGAATGGGAACCAGATGGTACCACAGGTATCTCTGGAGCAGGGGCTGTACTGGGCTGACCTTCACTTGAGATCCATTGCTTGTTCCTGTTCCCAGCCAGGAGTGTGCTGTCTCTGATCCCTTCCTGGTCTCATGCAGGCTGTTGAAATTGTTCTCCCTTTTTCCTCTTGCCCCTGGGTTTCTCACAGGAGTAGGTGCTGCCATGCAGTTGGTGTAGCCAAAGCAGTTATCTGTCTTCTGGAGGGTACTGCTCCTCCCAGAAGAGGTGTTCTCACAAAGTGTGAGCACTGTGGGATCAGCCTGTCAGAGCCATCTCCCAGCAGAGATGCTGGGCAGCTCACTGTGATGCAGAGTTCTGTCCTTTTTCTTCCCCTTTCAGGGCATCTTGGTTACCTGGGGCTCTGCAAGACCAGGCTTTCTGGCTTGGGTGCTGCTTATTCCACCTACAACTTTTGTAGTACATGGAGCTTTGATATATTTGGTTGTTTTAAAGACTGGGAAATACTATTTGGTTTTGGATTTTTGTTTTTTTTTCATGTACTGTGTCTTTTTCAGAATATGATGTCCCAGGAACCCCCATTAAACTTTTCTGCAGTGGAATTGTGTATTCTAAAGTAGGAGATTGATTTATGTGCTGTGTTAGCGGTACTGTTCTCCCTGCCACATGCAACGTGACAGGAGATGACCATGTGCTTTGTGTCCTCAAAGCAAGTTTCCCTCTTCCCAAGAGAGCTGGGTGCTTAGGCAACCTAGCAACTCTGGTTATTGGTAGCCAAGACCTTTTTATGATGTGAGATCTTTTCCCAGAGCCTAACTGGAGAGCAAGTTGTTCTAAAGCCTCTTGTGAAGGTGTCAGGATGGAGCAGTTTTGTTAGATAGAGCCTGAGCTACATCTGTAGCTTGAGAAAGGTTTGTGCTCTCAGATGGTAAACTGGGCCTTTAGTGCTCAGTGCCCTTTGGACAGGCAGACAGACCTTAGGCTCAGAGCAAGCCTGCAGGCCTCACTTAACTGTTCCAAGGCTTGGGAAGAAGTGGTAGTAGTAAATTGAGACCTCAGCTGGGAGCCAAGGTGATGCTGTGTTGGCATCACTATTTTTCTGGTGTCAGCAGCAGAGGGAGACAGAGCTTGAATTCAAGCTTTGCATACTCTATAGAGGATGTAGTGTCTGATCCAGAACGAAGGCCATCCAGCTTCCTGGCACGGGAGAGCACACAGGTGAATTACCCCCTGCTTGGTTTGCACTTACATGGCCTTCACCCACAGACCATGGACCCTTGGCTGGATCAGCCTTTGGTTTGAGGCACTCCAGCTGTTGAGAGGAAAGCAGGAGCAGAGTCTTCTTGCCCCATGTGTCACAGTCTCATTGATAGCATTCAGGTGACCTCGCTCTAGACACCTGAGCTAGTTTACCTGACATGCCTGGACAAATGTTGGTAGGCTTTTACTGCAAGGTGGGGAGTGTTCTTCCCCTGAGACAGACATGTAATTGTAAGGTTTGCACCTGAGGAGGACCACAGTGAGCACAACAGAGGGATGAAGCAACCATGCTGAATGAAGGTGTCTACCTTGTAGGTGTATAATGTCAAATTATGTGAATCCTGGGCATTGTATAAATCATCTCTTGGCTTCTGTTTTTTCCAGGAATCAAATGTAAGGAAATAAATGCATGCACACGGTGCAAGCTCTCTTCAAGGCACAAACACCCTGGCAGCCTTCATTCCTTCATTAGGTGTGTGGAACTGCAACTCTCTAGTTATGTGGTGTCCCAAGACTACAGTTGCCAAATCAGACCTCTGAAGTGTTTCCCCACTGGAAAGGTAGGAAAAGCGTTATCAGAAACAGTGGCTTGTGAGCCGCAAGCCTCAAGAACCAGGCTCAGCTCATACATGGTGAGGCAGCTACCCAGTGCGCTGCTGCTGGGTGGTGCACTGGAGCATGGTTTAGGTTTCCTTATCTCCCCTCTTTGGCTTGCCAAAGCTCAGCTACAAAAGCTACTACTATAAATACAAAGAGATTTAAAAAATCCCCACCAGCATGTGCCAGATGTTTCACAGCCAAGCCAGAAGTGCTGTATTTGGTACCAGCACTGTATTTAGTGATGACTGCAAGAACTGCATTGGAAGAGCTCCTCTACCTAACCTACATTAGTGCCACCCATCCTCAGCTAGGAGAAACTTGATAAGGTGTGGATCACTGTGTCTCATGTCTCTGGGAATGAGGATTACACAGGCTGCCTTTGAGTGCTGTGCATGCCTTTGAATAGAGTTTTAATTAGTTTACATTGGGAAAAACAAAGACATTAAACAGTCCATGAATCTGCTTTGCTACAGCAATTACTCCTTTCCTGTAGGATGCACATCCCATCAAGTCTCCTGATCCAGAACCCCAAACAAACACCAAGCTCCAAAAGCACAGGACGTGTTTGGTTTGGAAAAACAGCTCAGAGAGCAAATGCCAGACTCAGGTCTGCTATCCCTCCTTACCAAACTAGACTGCGTTTGCATTTCAGACCAATCTTTCAAGCATGAGAGGAGTAGTAACTCTTAACAGCTACTGCTGCAGTCAGCTGGGGTTTGTGACCTGGAGGGCTGTGCAGCTGAAGGTGCTGTGACATTTAGGCTGGTGCTGCCACCTTCCGGTCTCTACTCATCAAGGGAGACTGACGTGCTGCTGTACTTGGCTAAGAAACTCAGCACTTTTCCACAAGAAGTCTGAGTTGTGAAGTGGCATTTGTCCTTTGCAGGTCAGCAGTCTGAACTGGCCTTTAGTTCTGCTTTATTCCCACACTGTACAGAAAGCCAGAGCTTCTCATTTGGCTGCACAGCAGCCACAGAGGCCTCTCTGGCTGGGAAGGGCTTGCTCTGGCAGACTGCAGCTGCAGGGTCCAGAACACCCTGTGTCTGCAAAATCCTGTAGAGCAGCAGCAGAGATGAATAAAACAAAAAAACACCCCTGGGGAGAGATACGGAGGGCAGGGTGGGAGTAAGGCTGTTGGCAAGGGCCTCCCAGATCCTCTCCCATTGGCCAGAGACAAGGCCACATGATAGCAGGTTTTCTTTACAAATGATTCATCACATGCTGGAGGAGCTTCAGGGAGTTCAGCAGTGTGACAAGAGAATGGTGGCTTTTTCTCTAACTTCTGGCCCCACAAGAGAGTGGATTTTGAGATGTTGATCACTTGTAGAAGGGGAAAAAGGAATTCCTTCTGGGGAGCTACAGAAACTTGGAGCATTTGGCCGTTGCCAAATGGGGTGCTGTGTTTGCAAGTGCAGTCACAGCCACCTTCTGAGCAGCAGAAAATACTAAAAGTCACATCCGTATGCCTGTGACACACCTAAGCAATGGGCAGTGTGGCGTAACAAAGCTGCTGGTGGCTCAATAGCTGTTCCACACAGTTCCAGACTTGCTGTTGCAAAATCTGATGCTCCTTTCTTTAAAGGTCCGTATGTAGTCGAGCGCACAGCATGCTTGTGCTAGCAAAGGCACTGGACAGCTGCTTAATGTCTCCATTAACACCTGCCCAGAAAAATTAAAACACTGTGAGAGGTGAGAATCTGCGGAGTAGGCCGCTTTTAGAGGTAGTGGCATTGGAAACAGGAGAAATCAAGAGGAACATTGCCCTGGAGTCTGTCAGTAGGGTCTGCAACATGCACTACTTTCATCTTGTGCATCTTCAGCCTCTGTTGCTACTATCTCCATAGTGGTAAGAAATCAGAAGTTTTTAATGTAAACAATTTTTTTTTTACTGCAAGAATAAACCCTGTAGCACCCTGATCCAATTTCTACAGCACATACCAGAAAACTGCTAAAGAATTTGAAAAAAAAAAATATAATTTTGACTAGAAGTAAATGTTTAGGGTAACTAATTAAAAACAGACACAGAGGTGAGTATAGTGTTCTGCTTGGTTCTTGATGGTGTTCAGGAGAGACGCTAAAAATTTGTATAGAACAAGAAAATTGTTATTTTTAGATAAATAATGTTAGGCCTAGTTTTTAAATTTAGTAGGCTTTAGCAAATATTTTAATGTACTAGTCTAATGAATTAGTTATGATGGCAAGTAATTCCCCAGAAGGGTACTGAATGAGAAAAATATCTCCAAAAGGTTTTAGTAAGGTACAGTGTGATCCACTCTCCCATAGGATTGCTCAGAAACTTTGATGGCTAAACCTCAGA
Source organism: Chloroceryle aenea (assembly GCA_013399075.1). NCBI lineage: Eukaryota > Metazoa > Chordata > Aves > Coraciiformes > Cerylidae > Chloroceryle > Chloroceryle aenea. The sequence continues at coordinate 191,726 of VWZY01010796.1, forward strand.
CTTCCACTCAGCTCAGCCAAGGCAAATGGCTGCCCTTTTTCTCATGATCTCCCAGTGCCAGAGGGTGTTTTAAGTGCAGTGAGAGTCTGGAGGGTTAGGGGAGTGGGTTTACTTACTGCATGTTGCATTTCTCTTGGCTCTCTCAAAGGTGGTCAGAGTTTAAAACCAGAAAGGTATCTGTAAAGTAGCTGCAAAATGCAACTGGCAGTGAAGCACAGTCCTCCCTGTGCAATCTCTGCCGGGATATGGCTTAAGCAGACTTTTTTCTTTAAGTAAATGTAGCAAGTAAGTAAATGCACAGCAGGGACTAATTTAACCAACCCTTTGGATGAAAGTCAGGGTAGGGCAAGAGTAGTCACAGGAGTGTTTTAACCTGTGAGAAATGTGATGACTAAATGAACAATTACTCCTCTGAACACTGGGCCCCTCCTACACTCAGGCATATTTCCACATTTCTCATGCAACCTGCCTCTGTGACAAATCTGTGTGCACACAGTGTACACAATTAGTGTCAAGTGTAAAAGCTGCTCAGCAAGTCTCTAAACCCCTCCTGGAAGCAATTTTCCCAGCCAGCAGACAAAGAATAAATAATTTCTCTAGCTCTCTTGAAGTATAAGGGCAAAATAAATACATGTAATACATGATAAAGCATTCTCATGAATTAGATAATACTGTCCCAGCAGAAGTAGATGCAAAATGTTAGCTGCTTTGTGTTAAACATTAAATGTAGTTAAATACATCGGGGTAGGTGAGACAAGGCACTTGTGGAAAACCAGTGAAACAGCCCACTTAGAAAAATTTGAAGTATGCTGCAAAAAAATAACAAACCTGGAAAAGAAAAAAAATCCAGAAAGTGCATGCACACCTACTACAGGCAGTATAATTGCTTTCTCTCTCTCTCTGTCAGTCTCTCCAGAATTACCAGTACCTGAAGAGAGCAGAGGAGAGGGAGAAAACACACCCCCTCCTTGGGCAACAGCTGCACTGGGGTGAAACCATTACTTAATGTGACAACACGACCACATGAGCACACCTTGTGTAATCGATAGGCACACCGTGCTATTGGAATGTCCCTGATAGTCTTCTGTGATGGCAGCTATAGCTCTTCACATGCATTTTCAAGTGACCAAACATCATGCTCAGACACAGGCAATGCTTGCTGCGAAAAGGAAGTCTTACACCAGGCCATAACACAAATCCTGCTGAAATGAAGCCAAACCCAGAATTCTGTTTTAGTCCAGCAACTGAAAGGTTGGGTTAACTCTAACCAGGGCTAGAAGGAGCTCAGGAGGCCATGGGAGTTGGGGTGCTTCCTTAGGTGAGAGAACTGGGCTCCAAAGGCAAGAGACTGGCCCAAGAAAGGCTTAATTAGTTATTTAATTACCCACACAGGGAGGGGCAGCTGTAGTGGGAAACACAAGATGAAAATGCCTGTTTCAGGGTAGCTGGTGTATGTTAGGTGCTAAACTGGGTGTCCATTTTCTTCTGTTGTGCGTAGGAGAGGTCTACCTCCTCCCCCCCTTTTCCTACTCTCTTGTTCCTTCTGCCACAGGTTGGCAGGATCAGAAACCATCATCTGGCAAAGAAGCAGCTCCCCTAGACAGAAAATGGCCGTGGGGTGGCTTTGCTTTAATTCGTGCCAAAGAGGTTCCCTATGTATTGGAGGTGAATGAGAAGGGCTCAGAGGAGAACATCGGTGAGCTTACCACAGGTAAACAAAGGCAAAGGGGTGTTTTGTTTCAGGTTATTCTAAGAGAGGCAGTGAGGATTATGACGCAACAGTTCGTATCTCTTCCTCCTGCCAGAATACAGAGCATAATAAAAGTCAAGTGGTACTTAGTGGCTAAGAGTGTGTAGCAGCCTACACAGAGTAAGAGAGCCAGAGTACAGGGTTGCTGCACAGCCAGGCAGTGAGGTAAACAGTACCCTGCAGGAAACTGCTTGTGGACAACCTGAGGATTTGAAAGACCTTTGTCTTTCACGACTGTCCATCCTGATCTCTCGTATTTGCTATTACCAGAACTCAAGAGATTGTTAATGAGAATTACAGATGGCAAAATTTGAAAGGCCAACTAGAAACCTCCCTGTTTACCACCATTCCCTTAGGCTGACTGGGGACTAGGGACAGGAGACAGCCCGAGCTGCTCCCTGTTGCTTTCCAAGAGCGAGTAGAAAGTGCTCTACAAATGGCACTTGAGGATATGACAAATGGAGGATTTGCACCCACTCACTTGTTGCAGGTGTTGCTGGAAAAGCACATCTAGTTTGATAAAAATCAAACTTCCAGCTATGAAATCCAGGGAACTTTGTATAGGGCAAAGGTTCAGGTGGAAATTTATGTTCATGACAAGACCTGAGAGACCCTATATAGTGAAAGCAAATGGTAGGCTGGGGAGGTTCACTTAGATTTTGTTTGTCTCAGCTGACTTAGTTATTGGGATTCCTTCCTGCTACTAAGCAGATAAGCTGGGGGGGGCACATTTAGGGGTAATGACCATGCTGGGTGCCTGAGGTCTGGCCCAACAGGGTGGCTGGGAGTAAGTTGTCAGCACCGCTCTTCACAACCCAGCTGGCACATGGTGATCAGTACAGGCTGCTCCACCTCCATAATATCCCAAGCACCTGCAAACACAGCAGGAGATTGTACTGTTTTCAAACTTATAACCTGTTCAGGGTGTTGTAAAGTCCTTTCCTGCATCAGGGCAGCTGTGCCTCTTGCAGGAGCCTTCAGCAGCTTCTTGTGCAGAACAAGACCAGAGGAAGGTTTTGAACATGGCTCAGTCTGTCATGTCTTGGTGAGCACAGCCATAAAGTGGCTCTGGTTTTGTGTTTTCAGCACCCTTCCTCTGGTTGTTGGATGCTGGGTGTATTCCCATTCCCTGCCAGGGGCCTGGCTGCTCTGTCACAGGACACTGCAGCCCTGGGGCACAGGGATGTGAACAGTGGGCTTTTCTCAGGGCTGATGGGGAGGCCCAGAAGGTTGGTAATGTCCTGTTACGGATGAATGTGATATGAAAACCACCCATCTTCTTGCTCTCAGCATAGGCATTCCCCCTCTGCCTCCCTGCACCCGGGGATGCTCTGGGCAGGAGGGTGGTGTGCCTGGGCCTCCATCATCATGGCATCCCCAGTTGGCTATGTGGGACTCAGGCCCTTTTCCTTCAGAGAAGGATCCCCATACCCCTGGCATCCCACTCATAGCCCACACAGACCAAGCAAGTACGCCTGGGCCCCCAGCCTGAGCAGGGGCTGCCCAAAGCAGCTATGGGCAGGGTGGAAAGGTCTGGCTGGTCAGGGCTTCTGAGACCTGTCAGTGCCTGAGATGGGCTAGGAGGCCACTCAGCTCCTCTCCCCCACATCAGCAGGGTTGGCCCACAGCCATCTTCCTTAGAGCCTGGGGGCAAAGAAGACAACCAGTTCCTCCCACCACTTCTGGAGCAGACCATGAAGGATGACACAGAATGGTCCCTGCTCTTGCTGTGAGTCAGGGCAGGCCACGTGAGCCCTGGTGCTGTCCCTGATGCCATCCCTCCCACCCGCCTGCCATTGTGTGCTGGGGCCAGTGCTGCACACACCCTGCCCCGGGATCCCAAACCACTGCACAGCCCTGCAGGTAAGTGCTGGGAGGGATTGAGGAGCTTCTTGTGGTTAAGACCAAAGCTGTTCTGGGGTTGTGTCCTGGCTCTTGGTACATGTCTGTGTTTTTTATTCCTCCCAAGGCTTCATGGTGCTGTACGAGGGGTTATGGTGTTCCCTGTAACCTCTGTGTCTTCATCACTAGACTTCCCTATTTGTTAAATATTTTTTTTTCCTATAAAATTTATGTGGCAAGGCCTGCACTTTTATCTGTATAAGATGATATTTTTTTGACTTAACTTTACTCAGACTACAAAAATGAGCTCTTCTGCCTTCTGATGAGCTCATTTTCTTCCCTTCAGAGCTTTCCAACAACTGCAGGGAGGAGCATGCAGTGTGTAAGGAGAAATACAAACCAAGTAACTTCAAATGCTGTATGTAATTGTGTATGGGAGTGTTGCCATTATATTACCAGCACAGCTGGAAAATGGGCAGCAAACCACCTCAGGTTTGCTGGTGTAGGGCAGGCAGCAGCATGGCCTCTGTGTCCAGGCTTGCTGTGAGAGTTGGGAGAGGACTGAAGCACCAGTGCTGTGGCAAGGGGTGGATGGGCTGTGCCTGCTCCCTGCTCACCCCCATGGGGTTGGACAAACAGCCTGGGGAGCTGTCCTCCTCATGATGATGTGCATTTGCTGGGTCTCCACCTGTCTGTGTTCAAGGGCACAGTAAAGAGTGAAAGGTCTTTGAGTTTTCCTACTTGTCTGTCTCATTTCAGCTATATTTGACAACAGGGAGGCAAGCAGACAAATAGTTGAATTATCTCACTGGTGGCATTGCCTGAGGAGATTAGAGTAGGAGAGGTTTCAGACCGAGTTGGCTTGGATCAGTTTTTGCCTTATCATTGGGAGAAACAGCCACAATCCTCCAAGACATCTTCCTGTGGAGCCAGCTGCTAAGACTGACCAAAGACTTGCAGGTGCACTTTATGAAATTGTTTTGATTTGCTTTGAAAGAAGGGCAGGAAGGGACTTTAAAGTTAGCATGCAACTTAAAATAAAAAAGTAGTTTCAAAGGGAAAAGGTTTAGTATTGCTTATTACTTTGTCCTGAAGTCAAAAACAGTCTGATTTTTCCCTATATACATTTTTTGATATCCCATCAAACAATTCCATTCAGATACATTTCATCAGTTAAGAAAAATTTGTATATGGCTGTTATTAGCCTCACTTTCTAAACAACTAGGAGAAGTCTGACTCTGCACACAAATTTTAATATGTTGAAAAGACCTCACTTCAATTAAGTTCTGATTTACTGTGGGGAAAGCAAGATGAGGTCTGTTGTTCATGTCATTCCCCAGTGAGCTCATGGCCAGGTTGAAATACCAGTGTATCATCATCCTTTTCTCATTATGAGGTGTAATCAACTAAATCACTTTTAAAATATACAATAATTAAGTGTTTATAGTTATCCTTTGTTTAGATCTGATTTTCTTTCCAGAAGAGCCACAGGGGAATTAATTGTCCATAGTCTAAGAGAAATTAGATACACAACTTCCTTAGTTAACGTAAAGCTTGGTGACTGGCTGGGCTTAGCTGTGCTGGAAGCACAGAAAGGGAGGTGGGACCAGACACTGGCTGCTCCTGCATCTTTTTGTGGCATCCAGGCCTTGTCATAGCAGGATGCATAAGTGCATTAGGCAGATTTGGTTTTGCTGCTGGTATATCTGAGCAGTCCAGATATTTGGGCCAGCAAAGTCTGATATCAAATGCGGTGCACAGCATTCCCTCTGCCTTCAGTGTGGAATCTGAGCTTCCTTTGTGTGTGGTGGGACAGATCTGATAGTGCCTACCTACTCCCTTCACCTTTGGGAGGACACAAAGCTGGCATAAGGCAGCTGCTGTGACAGTTTCATGTCGAGGAAGGGCAACGTGCCTCGAATGTGCCAATGAAAGTGGCCTTCACTAGCTATTAGGAGCCCCAAAGACAAGATTCCTGTATTTCACTCAACGGTTAAATCTGTGGATATTTATAAGTATCTTTATGAAATGGAATTAATCAGTCAGAAAATATTTGTATGTTTATATTTAAAGAAATATTATTCCTTTAGGCTTGGTCTTCCAGTGGTGCAGTCCGCAAAGAGGCCTAAAGGATTTAATTTAAAAGAGCAAACACTGTTGCAAGGTTTAAGCTGAGTTAAATAGGAAGGCAAGAAAGATGCCGAAAAAGGCTGAAAACCACAACTGGAGATACATAACTGCGCAGAAATTACACTCTTTATTGTGTGGCAGAGAACCAGTTTATCCAGCGTGTGGTGTTCTGGGTTCCTGTATTTCACCATCAGCTGTTGCTTACCCAGAGGCAGAGGACAGATGTGTTTCCTTCATTCCTTATTGGGTGCTCAGAGTCTGACAGTGCTAGTGACTGTCGCAGAGGCTCTAAGTCAGGCCAGGTTTGTGGGAGACGTAAAAACTTCTATTAGACTAATTGACAGAGTTCAAAGCTTGTTTGTCCAAAACCTTGCCATTTTTCCCAGGTGTATCAGGTGGTTAGATAAAAGGCATTGCCTGACATTGCCTTGCACAGACTCATCATTGGGAATAATTTCCAAGTGTTCTTAAATTTTTTTCTTTTTTTTTTTCCCCCACTTATCATACACTTAGGAGGTAGGTAAGTGGTATTCTGGGCTCCCGGGCTTCGCCTTTAAAAGTGGTTAAAGAGGCTATATGATTTTCCCAGAGCCAGACAGCAAATCAGTGGTTAAAAAAAAAGTTTCAGACTAAGGACCTCATCACTTGAAGAACACTTGCAGCCTAGGAAAGGAGAAAGCCCTGGATTGACCACCATACTGGAAATGGGGGACCTTGATCCTGGCTCTAAGAGGAGGGATGTGTTTTGCAGCTACTTTGGAGTCTGCTTATGTCTAATTTCTTCTATCTGAGAAGTGACATGCTAAAAATATGGTTTTGCTCATCTGTTATAAGACCCTTCTGAAGATATTAACTGGACCTGTTTTGGCTTTTGTATTAGAGTATTTTTCTGACTTCTGACTGATACGATGGTCTCTAGAGAACTGAAACAGTTTTCCATCTGGAAAATTTAAAGGAAATGTTTAGTTTTCAAACTCCTTAATTGAAAGGGTTTTGTTGAATTGACCCAAAAGTCATATTGTAAGAAAAAGTGTGGGTGTGTAAACTGTTTTCCTGCACCCTGAATAGTGGAAACTGTATTTTAGGCTGCTCCAAAATCTTCCACAGCAGGAGGAAGCAACTGTTAAGAGCCACAACCACCACAAAAAATGCATCATCAAAATAAAACAGTCTTAAAACAAAATTTCTGGGGTGAGTTTAGCAAAAGAAAAGGAAATACTGGATTTTGAAATGTCAGCATGTTTGCTGTTTGTTTTTTTTTTTCCCCTGTGTCAAAGATCAGTAAGAAATTTGGAACTGACAGTTACAATTTTTAAATTCATAAATGTAGTTAGTGGAAATTTCATTTTCATGACAATTTAGGAAGAATAGATGTTGAAGTATCAAAGTCTTTATGGAGCAAAGATTTCAAATCTTGCAGGGCTCTCCTATGAACTATTTCTACTATTCTTCCTGACTGGTACATTTTAAGTATAAGGATGTCAAATGTACACAATAATCATTCTGTTTTGTGAAGGAACAGGGCCTATTAAGTTACTCACATCTGTGGGAAATAGTTAATTAAACACCTTGGTAGCTATAAAAAAAACCAACAATGTGAGAGATCAAGTTGGACTTCTTTTTGTTTTACTCATGATGATGAGACTTTTGTTCTTTCTTAATAACCAAAGGCCAGCCCAGCAGGATTCACTCAGGGGAGTCAAGAATGGGTCCCAGGAGGGTAAATGAATCATGATGCGAAACTGCCATTGCAACAGAGAAGTGATTTCAAAACTGAAGTGCCTAGAGATAGACACCATGTTGCAGAAAATTAAGTGTAAGATAGAAAATCAGAAGAGGTCAGACTGATCTGTATCTAAATATGCTTTTTCTCCCCTTTCAAACAGGCACAGCAATGGAAAACTTGAATATCCTATTCCCAGATTTTACCGAAGAACAGCAAGGTAAGGGTTACACACAGAGATCAAAGCTTTGGCTCAATAATGCTATACATCAGCATTTACTGGAGTGGTCATGGGTCAATAAAACTCACGTTCTCTGAAAATACACTACATCCATCTCCTTGGTTGTAAAAGAGAGACCCATACTTAGTTTCCATCTCTTCCAAAGACCTTTTACCGGGCCTTGGGCAGGTGGGAATTTAGATACATGGAAATTTTGCTGTGAATTAAATGCCAAAAGAGCTATCTCAATACCTTGGTATCCAGCCCTTTGTGACTTTGTGCCAGTCCATACAAGAGCAGGGCCAGTATCTGCACCTGTTAAATAACTAGGAACACTTCCCCTGCTTCTCCAGCTGAGACAATAGCATCACAAAGACAGCAGTAACTTGTATGGACTGTTGATGTTTTCCTACTGATTTCTGGAAGACAGAGTTGCTTTATACAGTACAGCACTACTCTCTTTCCTATATACTAACATGATGATGTTTAGCAGCACATCAGACTGTGATGTCAGAGGCTGATGTTGTCTGATGTTGTCTGATGTCTGTCACAACACCTACATCGAGCACCACAGGCACACTACCATGCAACTAAGATTTACTGCTGCACAGTGATTTGCTTGTTTTTCCTCCCAGATATTTTCCAGAGAGCTTTCACTGCTGATGTCAATTACTTGGAGAGCCATGAGAAACTGAACCAACCCTTCTGGGAATCACTTGTAAAATGTTTAGCCACCAATGACCCACCTATCCTAAATACTGAAGAAAAGAAAAATGTAAGTTACTACAGAAACATGCATCCTTTTTAAGACATTGTTATAGAGATACTTTTATACTTCTGTGATATCTATGGTAGGGCTTGGAAGGGACCTCTGGAGATCAAATCCAACCCTCCTACCAACGCAGGAACACCTAGGACAGGCCACACAGGAACAGCTCCAGGCAGGTCTTGANCGTCCAGGCAGGTCTTGAAAGTCTCTAGAGAAGGAGACTCCACAACCTCTCTGGGCAGCCTGTTCCAGGTCTCTGTCACTCTCACACTGAAGAAGATTTTCCTCTTGTTGAGGTCTCACTAGTGCAGAGTAGAGGAGGAGAACCTCCCTTGACCTGCTGGCCATGCTCTTCTTTATGCACCCCAGGATACCATGGGCCTTCTTGGCCACAAGCGCACATTGCTGTCCCATGGATAACTTGTCCAAGGTCCCTCTCTGTGGGGCTGCATTCCAGCAGGTCTACCGCTAAACCTGTACTGGTGCATGGTATTGTTCCTCCCAAGGTGTGGGACTCTACACTTGTCCTTGTTGAACTTCACTAGGTTTACCTTTGCCCAGCTCTCTAGTCTGTCCAGATCTCTCTGAATGGCAGCACATCCTTCTGGTGTGTCAGCCACTCCTCCCAGCAAACTTACTGAGGGTACCCTCAATCCCTTCATTCAAGTCATTGATGAAGATGTTGGATAAGTCCGGACCCAGAACTGACCCCTGGGGAACATCACTACTTACAGGTCACCAGCTTACATCACTATTCTCTAGGCTGGACCACTGTTTGTGACATTTTGCTGTCAAAAGATACTGCAGAGATTGCATGACAATTTTCAGGCCCTGTAACTGTATTTCTCCATCTGTTTAAATAGATAACTATTACTATTTTTTTACTGCCACTTCAAGGCTCTTCTCTGAGGTGCTGAATGGTGTCTACAGTTGGCATTAATCTTTCACCTCTGATTTTCCCCTTGTATGGTAGGGGCATTACATTTCCCACAGACGGGGTGAGATACATTAATTTGTATAGCAGGGTATGTTTTTACAGGCTACATTTTATTGGAAGGCCTGTTTGTTATTTATGTACCTTTTGTTCAGCTCCTCAACAGCTGCTGTGTCCTGCCTGGAGGCTGTGCAGCCTGCCTGAAAGCCATAGAGAAGGAAGGAGTCAGGGCCATGGCTGTTCTTTACCTCTTGCTGAAGACAACCAACCCATCTGGATACAGGCAGCTGCCCAGCTCCAAGGGAAAGGGTGAGTCCAACCTGGGTAATTGTCAGCTAGTTTGTTAAAATCATTGCCCAACCAGTGGGGCTTGACACCATTTTCAAAACTGTGATATATGCTTGGAAGTGATTATTAGTGAACAACTAAAATGTCTAGAACTAGTGCTTAGAAAAGTCAGTCATATATGGTGATAATGGGAGCCAAAGACAGTGTTTTACTTCAGTTTGACTTGGGATCTTCTGCAGAGAAAATACTCGTATGTTTAAGGAGAGAGGATGTCCTGGGATGATGATGCCAAAAATATTTTTTGACTTAAAGTGTTCCCCAGAACACTTTTTTTTTTATGTGGACTGTTATCCAGCCAGTCCAGACCTCTTTGAGCTCTCATAATGGTAAGAAACTCAAGCTGAGCCACTGAAAATACTTCTGCAAATGACTGTAGCTAGTAGTGACTAAGAGGAGTAGATGGGGTGTGTCACTCAGGGTGCTGAGCCTGGCAGCAAGATGTAAATAGACTCCACTGCACTTCTCATTTGCCTGGTTGCACAACAAGAAGCTGTGCATTTCCCCAGGGCCCATAGAGTTGTTAGTTGTCACAGAGCTGCACTCACTACAGATGACCCTGAATTTAACTGGAGACCCTCAAGGAGGTCCTCTTCCTGTTTCTGCCTTGATCAAACATGTCCACAAAAGGGAGAAACCTCCCAGCCTGGAGAGCATCCCAGCTTTGGGTCATCTGTCAAGAGTAGGAAAGTGTGTCCTGGCAGGAACTCACTTCCTGCTCTTGCATAGTGAGCAGCAGCAAGAAGCTGGGGTTGGGGGTCATGTCTAGCTGTGTATGTCCAAATATTACAACTAATAATGAGGAGATGCACAAACCTGCCAGCCCTCAGCACAGAGCTGAATTTGAAGCTGTTAAGAATCACCTGCAACTCCAGCCACACAAACTAGGAGCACTTCCCTGCCCGGCTTGAGAGTCAGTACTCTGCAGGTTTCTCCTTCCCAGTGAGGCTTTGATGGCTCTGCCGTTGTGCCGCGAGAGGGCGCTGGCACCGCGCATAAACACGGGAACCCAGCAGAAATCACAGTGGTGTAGGGAGGAGTAGCCTGGGGAAGGCTGAGCAGCTATTCTCCAGCTAAAGCATCTGTCAGCTGCAGCTGCTATTGCTTCAGGGAGTGCGAATTTTCATAGGGGTAGCATTATGGGTAAATTAAAGGCCAGAATATGAAACTTTAGGCATCTACCACAACCACAGCCAATGACAGAAGTCTAAACAGTAGGGTATGCGATGCTTTCGTTTGTAATGCTTTGTACTCCTCTTGTGAAAAAAAGCACAGCTGAAGCAAGACTAAGGGTCTGACATCCTGTCAGACAACCCTTCATAAAGCATTGTGAAATCTGTCGCTGTAAAAGAGAGAACATGTAAATAGTTGTTTCTAATATTTTTTTTCTACATATATAAAACAGATGAAAAATTGAAACTCCTGAAGAGATTGGAAAGGAATCTTGTGCTGTCACAAGGGGAAAAAAAGGTTGAAAACTCATCCTTCAAGTCCATGGATGAAGATACACAAGGTAAAGAGGTTTAATTTTTGCTTCGTAACAGATTCACACAGGAGATTTGCAGCAATTCAGTAGCAAGTCAGCAGAACTCTGAAAAATGTAAGAAATAGTGCAAAAGAGGGAACATAGAAAATTATCAATACCTCTAGATTCATTATCAGCAATATAGTGGCTGCTTTCTGCTTTTGTGGAAATTCGAAGTTTCAGAAATGTAGAAATCTGTTGCAAGAATTCTTCCCAAATAAAATCTGTAACTGCTGTGATCTTCATGAGTTTATGGTCTAACCAAAGCCTGCTCTATAGCAGAAGGCAAAGAGCAGTCAATGCACAGCAGCAGCTGGCAGTGCTGTGGTACTTCTCTAGCATTTCTTTTCTTATTAGCAGGCATCAGTGGTGTCTCAAGTCACTTTGACTGCCACTAGACCATTTCATTCATGGAAATGAGAGAGACTAAGAAGTGACAGGAGACATGGAAGTGATAATGATGATATTGGCTTATTCTGTTACAGAAAGCCACTACCTGATTAAGACCAAATAAGTTGCATTTAGAAATAAATAATTTTTGTCAAAATAATTAGTAGTGCTGATGGTGTATGTGTTTAAAATAAGAGCTTTCTGACTACACCCCTTTACACAAATTATTTCAACTTCACATTTTGCTGGTGTTCTCCTTTTCAGCCAGTTTTGAAGAGAGCTGTGAGGCAAAAGCAGCTAATAATGATCCTTGCATTTCAAAGCCTCAATTTTTACTTACATATTGCACAACCATTATTATATTATGAGCAAAAAACTACAATGCTGTTGTTTCTGATACTGATGACATGTTTTTCTTTGATCTCATAAAAAAACACTTTCTCTTTTCAGACAGTGATAGGGAAGATTTAGGAAGGCAGAAGACTGAAGGTCAATCACTTGGAGGTAGGACAAAGCAACAACAGTATTGGTTTTTGCTAGAGACAACCAATATAAACCAAAAAAAAAAGGATAATTTCTGGTATTCTTTGGTTAGGCTTTCATACAAAGGTAAATTAACATGTATAGACATAGGAAAATGACCAGGCAAAACATGGCTGTAGGAAAGGCATTTCCTATGAGATGAAGCTCAAGTAATAGTAACACTTAGCTGTGCCCTGTGCTTAGATTTGAACTAGGGGAACTGCAAAATCTCCTGTTGTGGGAGAACTCCTACTGCCTGGACCAGCACAGTTACCACCGAAATGCAGCAAAGAGTTTTGAAAATATCTATCACAGCCACTGCTTACAGGGTCTGCAGTCAGCCCTCTGTGCTGACTGGACATCATCGACAAGGACCACACCTTGGATCTTGTTCCCAAGGCTTTCCATTTTTCCTTTGGAAGGAAAGGAAAAATAAGTACAGATTAAGAAAAGGTGCTGTGTCAGCACATAGAAACAGCTATCAGTTTATAGTATAGAACCATGGATGTAAATCATGCAGTTAATCTCTTAAATTGATCTCAGCCCAGATATAAGAGCCTCTCATTTAAATTGACATTAGGAGATCTAATTGGTCTCACAGGAGTCTGATTCTACCTGACTCCAGATACTGTGAGAGAGAGATTACAGGGGTTAATAATCCATTCATGTTTCCCACTTTTAGACTGCGTAACCAACCACAGAGCTGCCCTCTCTAATGAGTTAGAATCTACCTTGGCACTTTTACACAGCCACACTAATTGAATTAGAGTTGCACAGGCTAGGGCTGGCAGCAAGATACACATCCTCATTATGGTTATTAACCTACATCATCTTTGCATAATATTTTAGGCATGCCAGCAGAGGTTGTTCCCTACAGAGATTCAGGTAAGCATTCCCAGATAACCTCATCCTGCTGGAAGGAAGACTGCAACTGCAGTTTCTTCTTTCTGAGGTGCTTATATATTAAAAAAAATAACTCCCTGGCTGTGAATCCATTGCTTTCGAGATAGGCTGGTGTTGGACCTGGGCATGGTGCATTTTGTTGTAAGCTTGTTACAGTGGCTGGCTGATAGCAGGTGATTTGTACAAGGCATTCTAGCAGATTAACCCTTTTGTTTTGTAGGACTGGCAGGTTCTCACAAGATCAGCTCACAACAGTTGTCATCCTTTTTAGGGGAAAACCCAGCAATTCTATTGGGCACCTATTCAGTCTTTCCCAAGCAGGTTAGGCTGGTTTCAGCAGGACTCTCCTGCTCAACAGGGATGTGAGATTGGGAAGGAGCTGGAACCTGGTTTCTGCAGAACAGTGATACTCAGCTCTGAATGCCTTCCTTACTTAGCTCAGAGCATTTCCCAGCAGATGATGTTTGGTGAAAGCCAAATGACAAGAACAAAGAAATAGTATCAGCCAAAGGTCCTGAACAGATATGCAGTCTAAAGGCAAATTTCCTTTTATCAGGCACTCTGTACAGCAGAACAACAGATGTCAAAAGCCCATAGTAGGAAATTTTCAGTGGCTTGATTGCATTAGTGACCTCACTACTTGTGCTCCCAGGCCAATGCCACATCCATTAGCTACAAGGGGCAGACAGCCCTGTAGACTGGACTTTTTGAGAGGACACCTGCTCAACCATTTTTCCTCCGTGCAGTGGGGAGGAGTTGCTGTGATTTGGATTGTTTCAGTTGAGGACAGTGTTGGGAAAAAAGACATCAATTGCAGCATAATCCCTAAGGGAGATTTTTGACTTACCTTTCATGAAGGAGATACATAAAATGCCACCATAGATGAGTACATTGCAATACAATATTCTCCCCATTCTGCCAGGCGTAGAAAGAAGATCACAGTACTTTTCCATTTGGCTTCTCTACCTCTCACCATGGCCTTTGTTTCTTCAGTTCTAGATTAATTTAATGCACCAGACCGAGACTCTGAAAATATTTAGTTAGTGCCAGACACCATGCCTACTGCACTGGACAGGTTCAGATGATACACATGTGCAGCACTTGTGATTGCAGCTCTGCTTGGTTCTAGGTTAAGTTCTAGCAGCTGAATATTAACAGAGAGGCCATCAATCTTCTACTACCCAGCTAGTCCAGAGAACCTGGCATCACTGTGAATAGTCAGTTTTATTGTCATCTGCTCTTGGGCCCTTTTAACCTTCTTCTCAAGTACTGTTGAGTTTATACTGAGTCACCAAGCAGGTGAATACTCACTGTGCTTCCTAGTGCTGATAATGGAGGGAAAACAATACATTTTTATTTTTACCATCGGGAAAAAATAAAAACATGTTGCTTTTCAGAGATCACCAGAAGAGAAGATTCAGTTCCAGATGGTGAGTACAAAGCAGCAAACAGAAGTGGTTTTTTTGTGGATGCTGTCTTTGAGAACTTAATTTTGCCTACTGATGACAGTTAAACCAACTCCTTGACACCTAGATATTTCCTAACCACAGAGTAGAAGTTTGAGAATAGTTATTACAATGCACTGCAATGCTTTAATAGAGGAAACACTGTATGAGTCCTTCCGTGATCCAAAGTTAGAGTGGAGCTGTTGTGTTTAGGAGGCAGAGTAATACAGAATAGATGCCAGGACTTGATCAATCCAGAGTGCTAAAAGAATCAGCTATTCAAAAATGTAACTCCGACGGCAGGTGACCCAGAACAGAATTTCTTGGCAAAGTTTAGTTGCTTCATGGTTCAAAAGCACAGTAGCAGAAGTCTGTAGCTCATGTGGAGTATACTTCCAGTACTCTCCTATTACATCTTCAGAGAAAATTAAATTCACTGCCAAGCAGTGGTTGCCTGGATGCACAGCCCAATGTAAGTGGAATCAGCATCTAAAACTTGTGATGAATCAACTCCCAAAGGTTTATATGCAGCAGACTGCCTGGGGGTCTTCTCAACCAATCAACAAACGAAAAAGGAAAAAAGCTGCTTTGAACACATCATTGGAAATCTGATAAAATATTCAGACCTTTCTGACAATACAATCAGAGAAAGAACAGAATTTGGCAACTCTACTCACAGCTAGCATAGAGAAATATGCTCTCTGTTTAGACCTCTAAAAGTATCTTGTTCTTACGTTGTTCTTTCTGCATATCAATGTAGTTGGCTCTAGGAGACTCACTGTCAGCTACAGCTCTTAATTTGGAAGGTGCATTAATACTTCCACATCAAGCTTAAATAGATCAGTGGTACTCCCATGCTTCATGCTGAAGGTGGTTGTATTATGGTAGCTGTGATTGATTGATTCTTGGGTGCTTTGCACAAGCTGAAGTTCCCTTTTACTACTACTCTACCCCTCTGTAACTCTGTAGTTCTGAGACTGTCAATTGTCCCAGACTAGATAGAGAAGACCCAGAGTACTTTAAAAGAATTCTCTATTGTTAGTACAACCATATTATGTTGTGTTGGTTTAATTTTTTGTTCGTGGGTTGTTTTTGTTTTTGTTTAAGAAAAAAAGGAAAAAGCCTGCTCTTTTTGGGGTGATTTTAAAATGACTAATTTGATCTTTCTGAAAGGCTTGTAGGTCATCCCTTTGAACAAATGGGTTTACATATATTCTGCTCTCAGGATTGATTTAAGATACAAAAAGGGAAATAAGCTTAAAATTCCTTCATTTCAGAGTTCCACAGCAATAAAAAGACATTTCTTTTTTGTAGTGAATGAGAACAGTCGCCTCCATCAGTGGACACTACGGTGGATGGGCATACGGAAGGATGGTAATTATTTTTTTTTTTAATTCAACTGATATCAACAAATAAGACCTGTGCTTCAAAAAACTTTTTTTTTTTTCCCCCTGACATGAATAGTTTATTGAAGTGCATCAAGGCTTCTGAATGAAAAACATCAAGGCTTCTCATAACACCTTGTCTGTGTGTATGTTTTGCAGCTGAGCCCAGAGTGCGAGACATCTCATGGAAGTAGTTGTTTATTTGCTCAGCAATACCCTGTACCTTAAGGTGTATTCGTAAGGGCTGTGCCTGCAGTGATATCCTAATTTTCCCTCTCTGTTTCAGATGAATTCTTTCATTTTGTCATTCTTTGCTTTGCAATTGGAGCTTTATTGATCTGCTACTATTACTACAAAGGTAAGGCAAGACTTCAGTGGAAGGGTAAATTGTTACACACTTGAAAAATGAACAAAGCCAAACATCTATTTTGTTGCCTTAGATTGGACTATTTCTCTCGGAATCGGTTTAGTCACCTTTGCTTCCCTGGAAACCACTGGGATATACTTCGGTCTAGGTAAGTGTGTCTACAGCAGCCAGCCCTGTGTCCACACTAAGGATACAAGGTCACACAGTCATTAAAATACACAAGTCTATAAAACTGAGAGTGATAAGATTCTGTAAATCATCATGTAACTATCTTGTAACATCTCTATTACACAGTTTGACTGGAGACAAACATGCCTTAGCAACACTGGAGGGAGAGGTTGACTCATTTTTCATTCTCAATGGTCACAAGACCCTGAGTCACCTCTTTCTGCAGCAATGGCTGAATGCTAAGTTGTCATGACAACGTATAATTTTAGCAGCCACGCATCTTCCCAGGGGAATTAATGTCATGCACAGCACCTTATACAGTGTATCTGGGACTGAAACAGCTGAACACCCTGAGGAAGAGCTCTCAGCAGAACCTGGATGGCAGCAGCTACTGAAAATGCTATTAAAAAAATGGTCATTCTTGGTAGTCCCTGGGGATGTTGTAGGAAAGGTGCCACTAGCAGCAAGTTATGGCTTCCCAGCTGAGAACAGAAGTCTCCTTTGCAATCTTGTGCTACTGTTTTTGTTAGGTTGTGGTTGGTTCTCTGAAGTCAGCCTTGTCACTGCTTTGTTATTAGAGATATTGCAGAAGTATTTGTTTAAACTGTAATCTTGGGTTCATTAGTATTGCAAGTGTCAGTGTTTGCGCTTTGCCATTCTTCTGTTTGTGTTTTGCCATTCTTCTGTTTGTGTTTTACATTGCTCTCTGGCTCAACCTGAAAAAAATGTTTGTTTCCATGATTAGTTTATCGACTTCGGAGCGTACTTGACAGTTTTGTTCCTCTGATTGCCAGATTCAGGCCAACAGGTAATAGTGATCTTCTTACTGACTGCATGCATATTTCTTAGACCTCCTTGAGTACTTCATTTTGGTCAAGTCTAAAGACTAACTTCTCTAATTTAAAAATTTCCAATCCTCTTAATTAAAAAACAAAAACAAAAAACAAAACCAGACAAAGCTACAGTCCATTGCAGTTGAATGATTATTGACATTTTCCATGTGGCAGAGCATCTTCACATTTTTAATACTCTGGCCTGTATGGGTATTAACTATTTCCTGGCAATGTCTGAATAAGAATTCTATAGCACAATCTGAAATTCAGGGAGAGGGGGAAGGTTTCTCTTGTTGGGCCTTCAGACAGAATCCAGGCTCACATCTATCTGTGTTCATGAACACAAAACATGAAGAATGCTGAAAATCTGCATAGATACATGACAATTTCAACATAACAGACCTGACTGACAGTCTTTTTTTCTTCATCATGCAGGTATGAGGAAAGCTGCCTAAGAGGAAGATCTCAGGAGAGTTCCACAAAAACCTGATGTCTTAATTTCTAGTATTAAGAACTGCTTTATGAGGCAAACATAAAAACCTAACGGCTACTGTGAAGTATTGAAATGTTAAACCATAGAAAGACATCATTCCCTCTCCTAAAAAGTAGATCTAAAACTGCATTAGAGTCCCATTCTTTCTTCTGAAGTGATTTGTGGCTCAGCAGACCTCAGAAGGACAATCTAAATGTAGGTTTATATTTAATTCTGTTAAATATGAACACATTCTCATTCCCTCCCCCATGCAGCCATGTTAGTCTGCCTATGCTGTACCAAAATCAACAAAATGACCAATATTATCCTCTATGGGCCCTGGATTAGGCTCTGGATGCTTCAGTAGGAATCTTGGCAACCAGAGAGCCACCTCCTCTTCACCCCTTGTGACGCTGCAAACCAGGCAAACACCAGCTGCTTGCTTACACAGTTGAGCCCCAACAGTGCAGTAGCACTGAAGCAGATTAATTTATTTTGTCAGAACTCAATATAGTGGGTGTATAATGATTTCACCTGGTGAAAGCTGGGTGAGATTATACACACAGTGACATAATGGTGCAGTAATGAGATTGTTAACAGCAGGAAATTTCATCTCTTCTTCTGAGGGGAAAAATAAATTGCTTGACTTGACTCATCCTCCAACAGTTTTGAGTTAAAAAAAAGTGCAACTTTGACATTCCTGTCATTTTATAGGGACCCACTATACATTATATATGCACAGCTAATGCAATCATAGGCAGACTGTAAAAAAAAAAAAAAGGAATACCTTTAAGTTTTCAGTAGAAATGTAAAGTCTTCATACCCACAGAAGGATGAAGTCATCAAGTCAGGAACAGCCTTAAAAGATTACATTGTAAGGAAATATAGATCTTAAAAGCTGTTTTAGAGAAGCAATTTCAAGCCTTGCTTATAAAATTAAAATACTTTCTAATTGTACTTAATTTTAAATTTTAAGCCCTGGTGTTGATTGTTCTTGTGTGTTGCAGTTCCAGTGGCACATCCAGAAACATCAGCCATTTAATGCAGGCCTGTACTAGCACTGCAGCTGCCTAACGGGGAGGGGTTAAATTAATAAGGATGACTAGAATTTATTCTGTAATATTTATATTCTCATTTACAGAAACTATTTACAGGTCATTCTAGAAATAGCCTGTCATAAGAAAATGCTGTATATTTCATGTGTTAGTCTGCAAATAGTCTTGCTCATATCAGTGTAGTAGTGTTAATGTCAAATGGCTTTTGGGGAACCAAAAAGTGCATTGTCACCTTGCTCTGATGAAAATTGGGTTTTCTGAAAGCAGAAAATGCTCCTGCAGGCAGACAAAGGGCTGCTGCCCACAGATTATTAACCTGAAGGTTTTTCAATGACTGAAGCCGTTCATATGTTACCTCACTGCACACAACCCCACAGATCAAAGAGATTAGTTTCCTCTATTGTATAGCATCTTTCTGAAACGGAATTTGTAGAATTGTCAGGATGAGAAACATATTTTAGTACTAAATGCCTTTTCACATTTGGTATTCTGCAGCCACATGAATTATTAATTTTTAATTTTTTTTTTTAACACAGAAGCCACTTAAGGGTAAATATAAAAATCATGCAGTGGAATCCTTCATGTGAGATGAACAGTTCATCCATCTTAGAGCAGCTTACATGAGAAGAGTCAATTCTACAGAAAAAAAGCAACTTACAGGCTCAGCCACATCCTCTCAGGTGTCCGTGAATTTCCTGCTGTTCCTTCAGATTCTTCTTCTGAGTCCACCTCAGCATTTTAAACATTGCTGCTTCTCACCCAACAGCAATGCTCTCACGTACCACCTCTGCTGCAACACTGGCCAAGCACTCAGAAATATGCTACAATTTCCTATAAAGAGTTTCAACCTCTTTAAATCAGCCTGTGCTTCCTAAGCTACCATCCTCCAGGTCCCCCCTGAGCCTATGCTCACCCCTCATTCCATTGCTCTGCTGGGCTACCACCTCCACCCTGGTTCCCCAGGACCTGGTACATCTACCTCAACATCATCCAGCACATGGCTTTAGAGGATTGAGGGACAATGTGGAGAGGAGGAACTGAAGCAAAGGCACTTACCACCCTCCTCCTGCATTATGTGTTCCTGCATTTCACTGCCCAAAGCCTAACCTTTCTGTCCAGAGAGGGGCCAGTGAACTCATCAGGCAGAGAGACACACACTCTGTTTTCACCAAGCTCCCCTCAAGACAGGATTTTAATCTTCAGCAGTAAATTGGACCAAACATTGCCCAAATGCTACTCGATTCACTCTAGGCTGTGAAGTCCAATGCCTGTTCCCCTGGTGAAGCACAACCAACTCAGCCTGCCAGTGATTACCCAGTCCCCCTCCACAAGAGAACTCACTAGGTGAAGATGAGTTGTAAAGCAGAAAGTGCTCCTGCTACTCAGCAAGCAGGCACAGTGCTGCTGCCTACAGATTGCTAAATAAGCTGGAGGCTTTTCAAAGACTGAAAACATTCAGATGTTACAACCACTACAC
>VWZY01010796.1:221298-234877 GCA_013399075.1 Chloroceryle aenea
TGCTGCATCCCACTCTGGAGTCCTCAGCACAGGAGAGACGTGGACCTATTGGACCAGGGCCAGAAGAGGCCACACAAATGATCAGGGGTCTGGACACACCTCTCCTATGAAGAAAGGCTGAGAGAGTTGGGGTTGTTCAGCCTGCAGAATACTCCAAAGAGACCTTATTGCAGACTTTCAATACTTACAAAGGGCTTATCAGAAAGCTGGGGACAGACAGGGCCTGTAGCAACAGGACAAGGGGTGACGGTTTTAAACTAAAAGAGGGGAGATGGCTTAGACTAGATATCAGGAAGAAATTTGTAACACTGAGGGTAGTGATACACTAGCACACGTTGCCCAGAGAGGTGGTTGATGCCCCATCCCTGGAAACACTCCAGGTCAAGTTGGCTGGGCCTCTGAGTAACCTGCTCTAGTTGAAGATGTCCCTGCTCGCTGCAGGGGGGCTGGACTAGATGACCATTAAAGGTCTCTTCTAAACTAAACTATTCTATAATTCTGTGACTCAGTTTCCTGAATTACATAACAGCTTCCCAGTTCCTGTTTCATTAGTAGCATGAGGTCTCCATGTTTTTTAAATCAACACATTAACTGCTCCAGTATTAAGAAATACTGAGATAAGCTGAAGCAATTGTTTCAAACCACTGATCTTCAAAGGCACAGTAAACCAAAAAATCTATATTCCTTGTAAAGTGTTTTTGAGATCGGCAGACAAGAGCATCTCTGCAAGAATAAGTATAATTAGTTTCTCATTTTAGGGGCTGGGAAAGAAAGGTACAATAAAAATATGACTACTGTCATCCCAGAGGATGTCAGCTGCAAAGACGGAAAGGAACCTAAGCTCCTTGTTTCCAATCCAGTTCCAATCCCTTTATATCAGTCTACAAGTACAGAGTAGAAAAGTTTGTCAGGGAAAAGTCCTTCTTTCATTGGGCCAAACTGATAGAGAGAAAAAAAAAGCAGGTGAGCTGCTGAAGGTTTGAAATCTTTCACATTCTAATTACAACATGTCTGATAAAAGTGAATTGCAAGTATGACTTCTTCCTATAAATGATGCCACTGTTATACCATCACAGGTCTATTACTGATTGTCTCCACAAAGCATTAACAGTTTGACTGCTAGGCACTTACCACTATGTGGATAAATAAGCCAAGGCTGCCCTTACCAATAGAAACACCGCAATGTGACCCGCAGAGATTGATGTTACTCTCAGAGATGGCAGCCATACGGATCTGGTCAAACGCCCGTGTGAAGAAGGTAGCAAAGGTACTGGCAAAAGCAACAGTTCTATCACGAGTGGCACAACCAACTGCAATGCTCACCTAAAAAGAGGAAGATTGAACAAGAATGGTGAAGTCTTCTCTTATTGCTTCCAAGAGATCATCTGTGGGGCTTGCCAATGTAAAACATGAGGAAGAAGCTCTCGATGCAGATTAAAAATCTCTGTCTGGTCCTGCTTGTAATTGCTGGCCTATCCAAAAGGGAAAGGAGGCAAGGATCTATCCTCCAGCATCATCTCTGATCTTTGCCTCAACTGCTAGGTCTTACTGTTCATCCCTACTGGCAGCTTCTTTATTTGCTCCAAGCAGCCATTCACAGTTTTAAGACTGATCCCTCTCTTTCTTTTCCTGGATCAAAGGCTTACACTTTCAATCCAAAGGACATGGCTTTACTATCTTCAGGAGACAAAAATTACCACTGCTAAGTGGGAATTGATTTACTCCTGTATATGAACAGCAAATATTAAAACCCCACTGTCTGAAGACTCAGACCAAATGGTCGCAGATCCTGCTGTGTAACACCAGTATTTCATAAAGCCAAGAGACCAGTTACCATGTTCTGTTCAGCAATGTAGCATTCAATGTAGCGACTGGGATGTTCTTTCTTAAAAAGCTCTGAGAAGGTGGAGTTCTTTGTGTCACCATCCAAAGCAACCACTCGATCATTAGCATGGCCCAGTTTTGCAAGTGCAACACCATAAGCTTTGCGGGTAGCCCACTAGAAGAAGAAAAATATAGCAGTACTGTTACAACTTTCTGTTTCTAGAACCTCTCTCATTTTTTTCATTTTCTTGGTTTTCCATAAGTGCACGCACATGTAATTAAAAAGCAAAACAAAACACAACCACAAACATTTTAAATGTCAGCAGTATCAAAAGTACATATATAAACAGTGATACACAGAACAGTGAACCAAAAAAGAAAACAACAGTGAAACAGTGAAGCATCAAGACACACACCTGTGCTAAAGTCAGCAACTCCCTACCAACCCAAGAAATTCTGAAATGTTTTCTAAGTTAGGAAATTCAGAAAATATTGGCTTCCAATCATGGAAATTCACTGAACCTCGTGGAGTTTCTTTAATTTTAAATACACTTAGAATAGCTTGGATAATTGATAATGATAAAAAAAAAATGAAGCAGAGTGATTTGAGTCTTTGTATTTTAATACATCTTTTCAATACCCAGAGAGTTGAAAGTCTAGGGGTCACCAAAGAGGTAGGTGTTTACCAGGATATTCAGAATAGGAGAGAAGAGGTGGGTAGTTGAGTTCATGGCAAGGAATAACACAAAACCTCCTACCAGCCATTAAACAGTCTCATACTTCGAAGCTCTGTGACAAACAATGAAAAAGGAAGTAGTACCTTTTCTCCCACTTTGTAAGTTGGTGGAGATGGCATCTTAATGCTTCTAATATTTATTATAGGTGCATCTTCTTCTGGGAGGGCTGGAGAAAGCTTTTTCTTATTTTGGATTTTGTCATCTATTTCCTGAATGACTTGTTCAGCCATGTTTTTTGGAAGAGGCTTTCCATGCCAGCTTTCCTTATCCTCAACACCTGTGTATTTGAAATTGCAAATACATTGCAAATAAGAAAAATATAAAAACTATTTAAGTTTTTAGCTGCAGATTTTACTCAGATCAAAGTGGAGTATAACAGTCTATGTAGTACAGTCTTCCGAGGAAGAACTTCCTTATTATTCCCACTGTAAACAAATACAATAGTATTCAATCGCATTAAGATATAAACGTCCAAATACATAAAATAGTCAAATCCCATATATTCCAAAATAGCGATGGAATTCCAGCATCTTCTGGGGAAATTGTTTTTAAATTGGCACTTAAAAGACATAATAATAATAATAATAATAATCTATTACTGATTGTCTCCACAAAGCATTAACAGTATCCTCTATCTCAACCACATCAGATTGTATGAAATAACCTCTGGTATGACCAGTTTACTTATGTAGCACATCTCATGCAGCTTTGTCAAAACTGTAAATGTAGCTCCCTCCTCACCTGCTATGCATTTATACTGCCTGGCTGGTAGCAAGCAGATCCAGTTATCTGCCACACAGGAGCAGGGAGCTTCTACAACAAAATTACTCCCTTCTCAGAGCAGCCTCTGTGAGTCTAGTGATCAAGGACAAGTTAAGAAGGTTGCCCTCTTTTGCTAGGGTAATTTTCAAGACCAAGTCACATGGTCCAGTATTGTCCCCTACCACCCTGCAGACTAGAAAAAGCTTTTTAAAGAGTAACAATTCAATTACAGCTGATAGCAGAGGAAATCCTGCTCTGCAACTAGGAATCTGTAAAAGCCCCGTCAACATGGATGTGCACTTGGCTGGATAATGGGAAGAACTAGGAGCCACATCTTTGTCTGCTTCCAAGAAAGCATCAATCTAATGCCCTCCACAAGAAAAGGCAACAAAGGAAAAAAAGAAATAGGGTGAAATTCTGGCATTATGTACCTATTATTATATACACATACGTATGCAAAGCAATGGGCATTTTATTACCTGATATGCCTTTGCCTTTGAAAGTCTTTGCAATGATAGCTGTTGGCTGATGTTTGGCCTGGCCAAAGGCTTTGCAAAGTTCCTCCACACTGTGTCCATCAACGATGATAGCATGCCAGCTAAGAACACAAAGAGATCAACTGTTTCTAAAGGGTTTTAGCATGTGACACTCTCTGGTAGTTAGCAATAACAATAACAAATACTAACTTCATTCCAGTGCAGTATCTTTTTAAGAGACCCAAATTATGCCAGAAACATAAACTAGCATTGTTTTAATATCATGAATGTCACAGTCCCTTTCTTATAACGCAAAAAGAGTCAGAGGTATTAACAGCTACTGGCAAAATTCACAGTCTGTAGGTAACTGTTACCCAACATTTCTTCATACATAGTAGCCATTTTTAATCACAAAAGCAAAGCAAACATCTAAAAAGCAATTTAAAAAAAATACTATGGAAGTTGATTAAAAAATTAAAATGCTCCACCATGATTTGCATGGTATCTGACATTTTTTCATCATGGCTTTTTGCATCCACAAACAAATACACATTTCTAAACTAAATGAAAGCTGACACACAAAACATTCTCTTATAAATAATGGTTTCCATGCCCTTTGTTCTGATCTACTTGCTATGACGGTACATTCGGTCACACAAACAGTTATAAAATCTGTATTTAATGTGACAAAAACTGCTTTACGATCCTCTAGTAAATTTATCCGAATAAGCAGTTCTTTTATTTTTCCTCTAAACAAAACATTCCACCATTTTTAATATGCCTGCTGTACTAATAAATACGACTAACATCAGGCATTATGAAAGACCATCTTTCTTGATGTTGGTATCCTTTCAAGCTGAAAGCTCATTTGAAAGATTGCAAAAAGTGAATAAAACAGAGTTTCAAATGGGGGACTATACTGAGCTTCCTGCCATCACATACCCAAAGGCTTCGCAGCGTTTCTGGTAGATCTCAACGTGATGCTGCAGAGGGGCTGGGTCACTTTGTCCAAGGCGGTTAACATCAAATATAGCAACGAGATTATCAAGCTTGTAAAAGCCAGCAAAGGCCATTGCCTCCCAAACAGAACCTTCAGATAACTCTCCATCTCCAAGCAGACAATACACTCGATAGCTAGAAGAGGAAATTAAAAAAATAAAGTTTATGGTTACACATCAATTAAATCAAAAACAAAACCCCTCAAACTATTCATAGTGAGAATTCATTGCTTTTTCTGTGCCAAACTCACACTTCTCAATGCTTTCACCTCAGCTAATCTTACATAACCTTAGACAAATTAGACTAAAATACATTTGAGCTGTTAGAAATTAAATAAATGAGAAATACTGTACTCCTTTTTCAAACCTTTGTCTCAAAAAAAATCAGGTCTTAAGCCTCCTATTGCAAGGCTTGAATGAACAGGCCCATTAAACACTGTCAGTGTGACTCAGCAAGATCCCTAACAATGCCTGAAAGGTTACTGTCTGCTTCCTCATTCCTACCGTATACTCGCTGGAAGGAGAACTGATAATTTAATTTCAGGAAACTATAAATTTGTGATAAACTCAATTACAGATTAAAGCACGTTGCACAATCAAATTCAGAATCAGGAAAAAGATAATCAGCATGATATGACTTTGTAGACGAGTTCTCCAAATATGGAAGCTTTTTATTCAGATAAAACTCTGCAGGAGCACTGCCTCATCTCTCAGAATTCAGCCGATGTATTTTTCTTTTATTACTTTTTTTTTTTTAAATATATATAAAAACATATAAAAATCTATAAATGTTTATTACCCAATAAAATTTTAAAAGAATAGTAAATTAGCCTTCAAATATGTAATTTTGAAACAAAATCATATGGCTGTTAGGCTTTTTTCTTTTTACTAGGTATTAAGCTATAACAGAAGCTGTTCCCCAGTACTGCATGCGGGACCACCTTTTTCTTCTGTCATGTAAGCACTGGTTAGATTTTTTCCACACATAGCATCTGCTAAACTCAATTAAAATCAGCAAGTCATCTTTCACAGAAATCATTTCAAGCTAGTGAAGTGTAGGACACATTAACTGGGCAGCCTATGCTTGAATGTACTAGAACTGTCACATAAAATATATCAACTACACCAGGCTATATTCCTCCTCATATGGATTTGCCTTTAGACATCTACTTTTCTTGTGCACATAACAAAAGGCAGAAGCAGTCATTTTTGTCTCTATGGAGCTGAGTGCCATTATGGTACATTTTGAAGCCCTACTTTATGATTCAGTAGTTCTATTACTGTCCATAACAGTTCCTTATCTAGATACATGTTCTCCAGTATTTGCCTTGTGACTTTGAACATGCACATCTCTAGTTTGCATCTTCCTTCTAAGGAGACACATCCCAGTCTCACAATGGCTGTCAGTCACTCTCTGAAAGTTAGAGGCTGCTCCAACAATTTTCTGTCTTCTCTCTTCAAGAACATCATCTTGCAATGCTGTCAGGTTACAAAAGGAACACACATAGCTCTAATTTTTGCTCATCTTTAAATCCTCGGTAGTTTCACCATCATTGATGTTGTAATTATCAGGCTAGCAATCATTTAAAACCTGAATTTGAAATTAGATTTGGGAATAGAGCATAAAGAATGAGCTTTTTCCCTGGCTGTGATAAGAATATAATTTATTTTCACATAACCTTCCCACTGAATGCTAGAATCATTAAATGTGAAGATTGAATTACCTGGCTCTGTCAAAGAATTTGCCAGTGTATGCCATTCCACATGCAGCACCAAGACCCTGACCAAGGGATCCAGTAGCCACATCAGTGAATGCTTGTCTCTGAGAATAAAAGGGCAGCAATTATTTTACAGTTAAGAAACAGAGGAACTAAATTCTAATTCTAGAAAATGGTTCAACATACATCAAAATCCAGCTTCTCAGCCATACCACTACAGTGCAAGTGCCTCCAAATCTTGCCCTCTTTCTCTTCTTTCCCTGTCATGCATATACCTTGAGGATCAATGTCACAAGATAACCAGGCCCTCTGACAGGGAATGGTACCTGTGCCCCAGGAATCTCTCAGCTATGCCTTGAGTGGCAACAGTTAAAAGTTGCTTATTTTTGTGTAACAAGGCATCAGTTGAAACAACTGTCTGGGAATGGAAAGATTGATGAGGTGGCCACAGACTGTATATAAGCTCTTAAAATACCTCAGAGCTTCTTAAAGGACAGAAAAAAAGCCTGAATCCATGCTGGAGCTTTATATAAACCCTTTTAAATGGAAAATATTGACATGCAAGACTGTAGGGGAACTTTACTACAACAATTATATAAGTAGGCCATTTTCACATGCTTATTCAAACACGGACATTGATTCAGTTGTGAAGTCATAAATACCATCATCTTTCTTATAAGTCTTTATCTTTCCTGCACTGTGGCTGGCAACCAAAAACTGCTACAGAATCCATGCACTTCTTGTTTTACAGAAAACACCATCTTATACCAAAGGGTATGAGCACTCACGGGTACTGGATGTCCTTCTAAGACAGAATCAATCTTCCTCAAGTTCAGTAATTCTGCTTCCTGGAGAAAGCCAGCCTCTGCCCAAACAGAATATAAAATCGGTGCTGCATGACCCTAGAGAGAAACAAAAATGTTAAGCAAAGCACAAGTTTCACAATATTATAGTCTCAAGGCAAAATTCTACAAAGCTGACAAACCCTGGAATCATGTTCTTATGTCCACTTAGAAGAAAACACTTCTACAGTGCAACATTCACAATGATGCTCGTTTCCAAGTCCCCCTATCCCTGCTTAGAGCACCCCAATTACATGACTACAGTTAAGACAGAAGGAATGCAGCACTCTTGAGGGCTATTTAGGATGTCCTTGAGGAAATAAACATGTAAGAGTAAGAAAGTCTCTCTCAGCCATGCAGGTCCAATTCCAAAAAGTAGTTTTGGTATCCAAATGAAAAACTTGAATTCAATTTGTTTAAGTACCAGTTTCAAGAGCACTATTCACTAAACCAGTAAGCAGGGGGCTACCAATCATTATCCCATAAGAACACCTTCAATGCATATGTATTCAAGGTAAGATGCAGCGAGTGACAACAGGCACAATTTTATGCTTTGTACACTCATATCCTTGTGGCCAGGTCCAGCTGGACAACTGCAAAGCAGCAGTCATCTGCTGACCCCCATGGAGTCATAAGGAGTCAAAAAAGCATGTAGAGATTTGAGGCCATTTAGCAACTCTGGGCAGAAGCTCCAATAACTAAAGGTAAAGCAAACATGAAGCAGTGACCCTCTCTTAATGTTTTATGACCTCAGCATTAGATGCTTGCTTCTTGTCCCATCACTTATTCCAGAGTGGCCGTCGGAAATGTCACAGTGGGTTCGAAGTAGTTTTGTCTTTAATATCATGCTGGAACAGTATGAACACAAACTACTCACTAATGTACCGTAACTACTTCATATAATGCTCCCTGAAAAAGCTGGCAGTAATTGGTGCACATTATGAGGTGACTGGAGGCCTAACATCATGGCTGCATTTAACAAGCAGAGCACAAAAGCCAACTGAGACCTTCTCATTAGAAATTGGTTATGCCAAAATAAAACAGGTGTTAATGTTTCTTGATAGATTTTATAGACAATAACATTATTTAATATTAGAATGTAACATTGTAAAGAATGTAACATTACCCAGACACATTCTACACTTTCTTTTTGAGCTAAGCTACAACTTAACCAGCTTTTATTTGCCTTTCTGAAACAAAAAAAAAAATCCAAACTCTCAAATATTTCCAATAGACTTCTGTGTAGATAGATGCAAGCATAAGTAAGCTTAAATCAAGGAAGTTGATTAATTGACAGCCAGCCAGCTCTCTACTAGCAGACTGCAACAGTGTAACATATAGCGTATAAGTTACTGGTTTACCTTGGAAAGAACAAACCGGTCGTTGCTGGCGTTTCTGGGATCTTGCACTTTGTACCTCATGGTATGGAAGAACAGCACAGACATAATCTCTGCTGCACTGCAACATGACGTAGGGTGGCTACAAGTCAAGACAGACCCAAGATTACCACTTCTTATTATTGTTTGCTCAGGACTGTATCTTTAAAATATAAAATGTCACTTTACCAGTCCCCCGTTCCTCAACATTAAAATACACAGTCTTAAGTCATTTTGATAACCTGCCCCATCTACTGTTACCCCAGTGCCAATTAGTTGTACTTTGAGACCAAGGAAGCCTTCTTATCTAGTTGAAGTGAATGTCAAAAGATAGACCCTGGTGACAGCTCAAGGACGTACTTTTTAGAGCTCTCTGTCTGCCTTTATCCCAAGGGACAGCACCCTGACTGATGACTGTGAAGCACAGGAAGCAGTACGACCCGTGTGCCCAAAACCACACTCTACTGATTTATCCAGGGGCAGAAGTTCACACCGATGCTGAGGAAGTAAAGCTTTCCTTGGTACTTAAGCCACTCTCTGAGTGAAGGAATTAAAAGTGTGGCATCGTGACTTGTTCAGGCCCTGTTACACAGGCAGGGATTGGTAATGCAAGATTAACTTTTGCAGAAAGTTCTCGAACATTTAGAACTGTGTCACACAGGTATCATTTCAATTACCACATTAGAGCTGACAGAACTAGAATTCTGATTTCTAAAGAGGGCATTAAATAATACAATTGTATTTCATTTTCTACTGAAGCTGCACACAGCAATTTAGTGTCACCAGTAAACACCCAGATACACATGGTAAAATATTAACTTGATTAATCTTTGGCTAGGAGAGGAGCAGTTTTCTACATTTTCATTTATACCAGTTTGAAATATTGAACCAGTCAGTATATCAAATATTTATAAGTATCTGGGATAGTTTCTCCTGGTGAAATATCTGGAATGACTTTTGCAACAATTTTCGACAGCGACACAAATGAATACTTCTGTTCTAACTTGCTGTAGAGATCCACAGGCCCACCTCAGAGGAAACTATGCCACCTAGTAACAACAAGTGATTATAAAGTTACGTGAAAAGGGTTATTGCTAAGTGGCAAATACCCAGTTACTCCGAGATAAGGCATATATTTTATTTGATGGGTAATAGAAGGGCATACAAGTACTTACATTTATTTACATTACTGTAAATTAAATAGTGATCACTGTAGTTCTTATGCACCTCGAAGGGAAGGCACTGTTAGACCACTTGAGTGTATCAGATGTGGCTTTTCACTTGTGATAGAGCTTAAAAGGGCTAAGGAGACTTTTTAAAGTCATTTATTGAGTGCAGAAAGCAGCATTTGTCAGATTTTACTGGTGTAAACAGGATCATTCTTGACATCAGTGGTTGCTACTGCAGTACAGGAAAGTGAATGGTGAACACTAAGAAGGTTATGGCTGTGGAAAGCACCAGCTCTTAAAATAACTTGCAGTCTCATCTCACTTTTGCTTCAACCAACATTTATTTTTCATCTTTAACATGATACTCTTGAAATATTTGACCCTACTTGTAAAATAGGATAAACTTACTATGAAAGTGTCACATTTTGTTGCCCACATGTACATTTACCATGCATGTTAGGATTAGACAACACTTTCACTATAACTTTAATCAGAATATTCTCTTCTGGTAGCAATAAACCTTCCCTCCCAACATCCCCAACAGTGCTGCAATAAGAGAATAAAAAAGCATGCAAAACTCTAGCAAAATATGAATTATGGTTAGTGTCCATCCCTTAATAAGTACACACGGGGAACCAAAAAGAATTAGCTTTAAACCATCGTTCAAACATATTAGTAAATATTGATATATTTGAGTTAATCAATAAGCCTTACATGCTTGTTTAAAGCTTTCATTCCTTTAATTTTATTAACTTTATACTTAACCATACTTCTATGAACTCCTGGTCTTGGTAAAAAAAGTTTTAAAGAACCTAAAATGGTAATGCAAAATTTAATAAATTACCTGAAAATTGAAATAAAAAAAAACAACCAAACAACTTCTTGTTAAAACTACAGGTTAATTAAATTACTTCCTACTAACAGAAATTACGCTGAATTTTGCTACATAAAGGATACCAGAAATCATACTAAAATCAGCTACACAATGTTCTTTAAATATAGCCCTCTTAACTATATCTACTGGTCGTCTACTAGCTCATACTTTTCTAGTAAGCTCTGTTAAAGGTATTCCTAGCAAAGAGTATTTGGGTTAATTGTACAAGGGGAAAAATAACCCACAGCAAGCCATTGCCACTACTCTCACACAATCTTCCACATTTTACTCCTGATGGATGAAGAACCTGGAACTTCGTGGTGGTGGCCTGACCACCACGCTTCTCTGCCGGACAGCTTCTACCGAGAACCGCCTTAGCTGTTGAGTATCGCCCTTTGATGCAAACCAAACCAAAGTAGATTGCAACAGTGAAATCTGCTATGCACACAAATCAAGAGTAAAATAATGAGCAACATAGTTTGGGGGGGGTTTATTTCTCTGCATCAATTTATATTAGCTCCATCTACATCCATCTACACATTTCAAGTAAAAAGAACAGTAGCAGAATGTTAAAATGGAATATTGAGTGAAAGACAAAAGCTAAAAAATTGTAAAAGGTGAAAATCTGCAACAAGTGATCATAGCACATGTTATGAAATTTAACTGCCTCTTAAGAAACTCTTGCAACTTCCACTTTTCAGTGTTTAACCACCTAGTTCTAGGAAGCCAGACACTATTTTAAAAGTGCAGAAACTTATCATTAGCTACAAAAGAGACTCTACCAGTTTTGATGAAAATGTCTGTACTACTTATCTAAAAGAAAAACTTCTTCCACACCCAAAAGCAAGTATGTTCAATCTTTACAACTAACTTAACCAAATTTATTCCACACCAAGGAATTTTAAGCACAGATTTTTTTTTTTTTCTAGTTCACTGAATTTTTCTACTACAGCTGGTAAAGTACTCAAAGTGATATGTCTGAGCATTAGGATCAGAATACCTGTTGTTTTAGCTCCTGCCCAGAGGTTCTACTCTAACAAAAGTTACTACAGGTAAAGACAGCAAGAGCTGGTGTGTCAGATCTACCACGGAACCACTTGTGTTGCAATCTGTGCGACAGTTTACGGAAATCACTTCTTGAAAGAAGTGGGCAGGTCCTGTTTTATTTGAAGTGCTTTTATTGCCAGTATTTCCTTCAGTTTTACAAACTACACCTTTAGCAAACACAGATTTCCTTAACACAGTCAATGGAAGCATGACAATTTTTTTTAAAAAGTAACTCTGAGCTTCTACTTATTCACATTGAAATATCTTTCTACATTCTTACTGTATATCAACAATTTAAGCAAAGTTTACTGCCTCATTCAGAGGCAAGTTTTGGAAAACACAAGGTATAGCTGGCTTAGAAAGGTGTGTGATTTGCCTAACATTACAACTGACTCTGGATGTCTTTTTCTTTTCGGCACATTACTACACCATCATCTTGACCAAATCTTATTAAGAAAATATACGACATGTCAACAGAATCTTCTCTCCAGGGCCCATCTTTCATAATCTGTTCATTATCAGGTTGAGTAATAATTGCAGACTTTACCCAACTCTAGTGCTAGAATAAACTAGAGTGATTAATGAAATGTCTTTGTGCAAGAAGTACTCAGTATTGTAGAATACATGAGCCAGGTATAAAAAGCTTGAATAAAACCACTCTCACTGTTTCTTCATCAGTATAGTGAGAACAGTTTTACTACCAAATTTCATGGACCACAAGAAAAGCAAAGGCTGTAGGAAGATCCTTGTTCTTTAACAGCACCTCAGACAAAGCAGAGAAATAATTTTGTCTGTAGGTAAGACAACTGATATCATGCATCCTTGTGGACTGCTTAAAACATACACTGGAAGCTCAAGACTCAGGCCCGAGCTCTAATGAGCATATTTACCACAATTTTTCTCACCTACCTTCCACACAGCTTTGTGCAATACTGCCTGTATACTGTAGCTTCAAAACAAATCAGGAATTAGAAAGAGCAATTGTTTGGTATCCTGTAATTCTCTGCCCAGACTGGACCAAACAAGCTGCGGCTTTGTAAAAACCCACTCCTACAGCTCGCCAAGAGGCTCCCTGTGTCCCAGCGCTCCCTTTTACAGGAAGATCCAAAGCAGCATTTTCATTTGCTGTATGCAAAAGGAATGAGTAAAGTTCAGTTTCTGTATGCTGTGAGAAAGCGTCATCTGAGGTAGCCCATGCCTGAGAGTGTGTGGAAACTGTAATGCAATTCAAAGAAGATTTAAACTATTTTACACACCACCTTTCTCCACACAAACCTCAGCATCCAAAGAACTCCCTGGTTTTTTTTTTTGTTGTTGCTGCTTGGGTTTTTTGTGGGTTTTTTTTTCTGTTGCTTTCTTAAACACTAGAGCCAAAGAGGTCCAAAGGAGGAAATTGCAGCAAGATTGAATAGAAGTTATTTATTTTTTAAAAAGGTACTCTATATGGAAGCACTCAACTGTATTATTCAAGCAGAAAAAATGGCTTTAATTTTCCATGAGTAAAAGCGGATTGTTTGCAGAGATTTTTTTCCATAGGTAAAGCACGATCAAAGGAAGGATAACCCTGGAATCTGCACACATCAGAGCCTACACTAAATCCTGTCCAGAGGCCTGAATAAACTGCCCATTTAAGACCGCGGGCATTTCACTGGTAATCCCACTTGGGCTCACTTGAAATTCTGTGCAGAATTAGTTCCAACTGACGGGCACGAAATGAAAAAGAAACCGCTTGTGCCTCAGGCACAAATTCTTTGGT
>VWZY01010796.1:235665-277400 GCA_013399075.1 Chloroceryle aenea
CAGGCGCCATCAGCGCCATTTTCCTCCCGCTACCCCCAGAGGGTGGGAGGAGGCGGTGGCACGTCAGGGAGTTCTGCGCTGTAAGTGAGGGGGGCCCTGGGGTCGGGAGCCCCCAAACTCATGTTTTTCTACCATTCAGACCCTGTTCGTTAAGGCTGTTACAGAGGGCTTCTGCCACAGGCCTGTTCTTGTCTGTAAAAGAATTGTGCGTACAGCCACTGTCTCTACTGTGACCTGGTTTGTCTGCACAGTCACGAGAAATAGCGCCCCTGTGACGCGGCCTGGCTTCCTTTTAAGAAATAATTCACGTTGCTACAATACACATTTAGAAACTTGACAAATACAGAGACTTTTGCATCAAGGATTGACTTTACCAGCCATCACTCAGGAAATCAATTTCCTCTAGCACTTCTGACCACTATGATGCCAAAGCTACAGACGTAAGTAGTCAAGTTAAATATTTCATAATTGTTCTCGAATACTTAAGCAGCACTAGAGGTCACAGTCTAAAAAAAAAGTTTGAACAGACAACAAAAAGTAAAAATCCACCTACTTCACATCTTGATCATAAAGCCTGCTACTACTGCACTGCACTCTCCAAGTACCTCAGTGTTCTGTCCACAGGTAGTTTGTCCTGCAATCTATTAATATATTCTAAACTCATATAATGTATTTAAAAATCTGTTTTAAATATAATCTGTTACATCTAGTGAACTATTGCTATTATCACCTGATTTCGTAAGACAGTAGTGATGTGTACCATTCACATTATAAAAGCTACATCTTTAAGACTATGAAGTGTCTTGAACTTTGGGTTTCAGAAACAAGGGAAGGCACTTACATTGAAAGAGTATCCATGCTCAGGTGACAAAATGCAGCTAAAAAGTAACATATGAAACTTTTAACAAAGTAAGATAAAACTTTCTTCCATAAAGTAACCAACTTACTGGAAGAAGTAAAAGCAGACATCATTCCCTTAACTTTTTCTTAAACTGCTCCATCTGTTGTCTTTTCAAAAATCTTTTTAATAAAAAACCTCACAAAACCTGAAAATAGGCTATATGCCAGGAAGAAGGAAAAAAAACAAGACCCAAACAGCCAAGCTCGATCGTAGCAAAGGGCAAAGTTCATTTTAGAGAGCACTACAGAAAGGTTAGTTGCTGTAATTCACATCTATAGTCTCCTTTAAAATAATTACATTGCCCATCTGCTTTATTTTTTTTTTTGCAAAGACAGTTACCCAAATCTTTTAGTTTCAGTAATACACTGTGAGGTGATACGGACAATCAAACTGGCTTATGGAAGAGCCTGATGAGAATCACATAAGCTTCACTTTAAATTTAGGAACTCTGAAGACATGATCTATAATGTCAAGAGCTTCATGTGGCAGAGCACTGGCCCCTTAGAGCACAAAACCAAAACCGTAAGTTGTTAATGCACTTTGAGGATCACTGCACAGGTCTGCTACTCTGGCAAGATACAGAAAAATACACCATGCACTCTGTAACATGCTATGCCTAAACAGCAACTGGGAAATCAAATAATACTTGATAGCTAGAAATTAGCTAGCTGTATAGGAAACCATAACAAAGAAACTGTGGCTGAGGAAACAAACAAACAAACAAACGACTGCTAGACATGGTAGAGGCAATCAACAGCCATTCATAGTACCAGTTTGCCCACAATGTTCCTGTTGAAATTCACTTTGGTTCAACAATACACGACCTTCTTTTGTCCTATTGGAACTATGATGCACAAAAGAACATGTCCAATACAGAACTGTGAAAGATTAAGAGTTACAAGTATTATCTAAAAGATAATTACTGATTAAGGGCTCCTACTTTTCAGATTTTCCACTACAAAAATCTACCTTAGCTATTGGAGAAGTACTAGTATTTTCAAAGATGCCGTTCTCCATAAAAGATCCTTAGGGACTTGATCATCTTCCTTATGAAGAAAGAGTGAGGGAACTGGAGCTGTTTAGTCTTGAGAGAAGACTTGGGAGGGGATCTTATTAATGTCTATAAGTACCTGAAGGGTGGGTGTCAAATAGAAGGGGCCAATCTCTTTTCTGTAGTACTCAGCAATGGGACAAAGAACAATGGGTATAAACTTGAGTACAGAAGGTTTCACCGAAGCGTGAGGAGGAACTTCTTTCCTGTGAGGGTGACAGAGCACTGGAACAGGCTGCCCAGAGCAGTTGTGGAGTCTCCTCCTCTAGAGACTTTCACAACCTATCTGGATGTGTTCATGTGCAACATGCCCTAGGTGATCCTGCTTTGGCAGGGGGTTGGAAACGATGATCTCTAGAGGTCCCTTCCAACCCCTAACATTCTATGAGTCTCTGATCCTTAACTGAACGTTATACATGCTACACAGCAGTGAATGGTCTTGCTAAGGATCTGTCTGTGCCACAGCCTCAAATAGGCCTAAAATTACTCTAACCTTGCAGGGTGAGATTTCCGAGCAAGTTATGCAACTTTCCGTCTTCATATTTGTCCTTCCTTGCATCCTTTCCACTACCTCTTCTCCTTTCTCAAGGCAACACCACACTTGATTCTGTCTGCAGCCGTATGGTCAGAAGGCAATCTACATAAGCTTGAGCCAGCAGTACCATCCTGGATCAAACCTCTTGAACACCCCTCCCTACTTTGCTTAGGTGCTCAGGCTTGCCCTGCAGAGCTGTCTGAGCTCATGAAATGGATTCCTTTCAAATAAAGATGAAACAGAATATTCAGTCTGAGAAGGCAGCTCATACACTCCAGTCATTAACAAGTATTACGTCCAACACGACAGATGGGAGCTAGCCTGGAGTAAAACTGAAAAACACACATAGCTGCTGTTTTATATGCTCTATAGACCTGCTACACTGTAATCACCTACCTGCTGATGCAGACAAAGCCCCACAGCCACGTTCCTAGCACAGCAGCATTTATTAGCTTCATCTCTGCTCTAGACTGATTAAGAGCTGTTACAAATTGCAGTAAACCACTGTTCTTTAGACAGAATCTGACATCTGGCTCAACCATCACCTCAATGACATGGACAACTTCATGTCAGTTGAGTGAGGTTAGGCAGGAGAATTTATTCTACCCTAATTTGTCGTTTGGATGAGGTGCATAAATTCTTCAAATGAGGCCAAGCCTAAGTGAAATAATGGCTACAGTGCCAAGCTCTGCAATATTTAGTGTTGACTGAAGATACATTAAGAAAACAAGTCTGTACCCCTTACTGATTTCTGCTACAGACATATTTCTAAAAACTTCCCTAACACATTTGCATCAGGAAACAAAAAACTTCAGACACATGAGTACTTCCATCTTTTCAGAAGTAATTTCTACACGGGTTTTGCCTCTAATAATTTATTTCATGTTTTATGCATATACAGTGTGATAAAGATGTAAGCATTGCTTCTGTCTGCATACAACATTGATAGTGGTAAAGTGAGATAACAGTCAGCTAAAGAGAGTTCAGTCACTCCCTGCTCCTTAGTTAACATCCTTTGTTTTCCTTCACTGTTCTTTTAAATATACACTGACTAGATTATAGTCTCAGTTTTGGCTTTATTAGTACAGGCTGATTTCATTCCTTGGCTAAAGAGTAAGGCCTGGGATCAAGACTCTGATTACAGTGAAGATGCGCTCTTGAATCTTCATTGTAAGGGTGGCTCCTTAACAAACTGTCTTTCAAATGCACTGTAGCAATACCGATCTTACCAACTGCCTTCTCAGGCTGGACAGATGATGCTTCCTTTTTTCAACATCACCTGTAAGAAAATAATGGGAGTCATCTGGAAAAGACCAATATTACTGTGGCTCACAACTTAATTTCTTCCATTGTTATCTAGATGTCAGAAAGACTTTAAGATAAACTTATCTTAGATAATGTAATTGGGAGATGACTGCTCAGAACTTCACCCTCCTCTCCCTGAATCCTCCTGCTGCATCACTGACTGCTTATTTTTGGTATTGTGTTATTCAGAGAACAGCTCAAGCATACACAGGATGAAATTCCACCTTGAGTCACTGCCTCCACTTTGATCTACTGAAGTGGCATGTTATTTCTGCAACTTTGACCAAGTGTGATGGACTGTAAAGCAATAGCTAAAGTCACGGTATATGTTGTGTGCATCAGTCAACATTTCTTCCTCATTCTTGATGTTTGAAACCACAGACAGTATGGTTAAAAAATGGGTAAGGACAGTCTTGCTTCAGTATATACAATCGCATCTCATTAGCTTCTGTATTAACTACTGGACTAGACAGCTTCTTAAATGCATACATAGGACAACTGGATTTTTCCATCCCCTCCTCCACACAGTTCACAGTCAGGGCATTATGTGTAGTAGAAGCACAGAAGCTGAGCTACATCTGTCATTTGCTGAGATACTGCAAAAATGCATTGCTGACATAAGTGCGTGCAACCCTGTTTACCACAGCAGGAGCTGCATGCACTTGGCACTGCTGAAATCCAGGCCATTTAGATACCATGTGGCTATGTGCTCAATTTTGCCTTAAAAACTGTTGTCAGAAGAAATTCTAAAAATCAAAGCCTACAAAGAAAAGTGAGTGGTTAGGTAGCTCATCAAAATCCAAACGACAGTGAGTAAAGAAAATGAGGCATGGGGGGAGACCAATAGGCGGTGCAATTGCAGTTTAAACACTGTAAGGCTTCCAAACTGAGCTGCACTTTGACAATCACTGCTGGCATGGATTGTAACCTTACTATTCCTGAACATTTCTGTATAGATTACAGGGTTTCATGTCATTTACAGGGTACACTAAAAAAAGACAAGTTATGCAGTGAAATTCCACTCACCGTAGTCTGGTGTGCGGGAATGCAGTAAGTTCTCAGGACAAATCTGGTGCTGCAACTTTTCCACAGATTCAGTCCATGCTGCCACATCTTACTCAAAATAAATTCTGTTCTTTTGTCAGCAATAGCAAGTGGTTTTAGTTAAGCACAAATGCAAACTCAAGTAAACACCCTGTGAAAAGTATATTCAGCAGGCTGTGAAATAATGATCAGCTCTGCAGTTCCCACTGGAGCATGAAAAAACACTTTAAACATGCTTTAGTTTCCATAGAACAGCAGTTGTCTCTGCTATGCAGGCTACAAACAGCTATAACCAGCAACCTGGAAAATGCAAGGTTCTCATGCAGCTCCCTATCCAGAAATATCCAGACAGGGAAACAGAGTCACCTTTGAAGTCTTTAAGAGCAAGATGGAAGAAAAAGATACATACATGCAGAATGTATTGATAGTTCAACTCAGTTACAATCTTCTGCTCAGATAAAGCTGACAAAACCTGCAAAAGAAAATGTTTATAGATAGCTTCATAATAGAACAGACCATTTATGAGCTACCAGCAGCCACATGATGTGATAGAAATTTTCAATACTGCCTCTAAATAGAATGCCATTACGTAAAAAAAAAGACTGGAAAACAACCCAAAATTTGCAAAGTTTCCAAAACCTCATGGCAATTGCATGATACATGAAAAATGTTCAGTTTAAAACAAATAGGCCAAATAATTTGAGACAAATTTTATACAAAGATTTTTTACCTCTATTTAACATGTAGCCTATCAGAGAAAAAACAAATCAGTGCATGTCTTACACAGTTAAAAGGAATTTACCATGACTGATGGTGGTAATCACTCTGCTACTTGATGATATTTAGGGAGATATTTCTGCCAGCAATGCAACAAAGTGACAATATTTAAATTGAAGCTTATTATGCTAATACAGCAATATTAGAGTGTATTTGGATTAGTAATTTAACCAATTGGTAATTTTTTTTTTGTAATTTACAAATTTAATTTTCACTTATTGCAATTTCTTCATAGTGTCTGTTAACATAAATATGAAATAATTATGTAGTATGAGTCTGAGTCATTTGCCTGCATCTGTGCTTGAAATACCTACTTAATACGTGAATTTGCACTGTCACCATTACATTTGTTTTCTCTATTTGATTCTTAGTAATCCAGTTTCCATAACACTTATTCTTCAAACAAGCTGGGAAGTTCAGTCACTTCAGACTCCGTTTAAATGAATATATGTATTCAAATAACTGAATTTGGTAAAGTTAAAAGAATAAAAGTTACCATCGATAACTTAAACAGAGAAATCTCACAAAACAACAATGCTTTTGTAGGTTGTGTAAATTTAGGAAAAAAGATAGGACAGACAGCCATAATGACCAAGTAAAATTTGTGCTGTAAAGGGTATAAGAAGAAAGAAACTGAAGGAAATTTTCTTCAGCTTGCTCTCTACAACATGACAGGCTTTGACTATTTCTTGCCCTTTCAAAGAACAGCTGCGTTAGAAGCCCTTCGAGAAAGGAACTGTTCAAGAATGGACGAGATAGAAAATGCTTTGGCATAAATCCAATTATGCAGACTGTTATGCATCACCAGCACATCTCTCCACATGTGCAAAAATAGTGACTTCAGTTACACATGGAACAGGTTGGGCAGCTATTCTTCAGTAATAACATTATTTAGTTGCTAATTAATTTCAAGTAAAAAAAATAAAAATACTCCAATTTCTGTGCAACATAAGCATCAAAAATTTCAAGAAATAATACTGCATGAAAAACAAGTATAGGTGTTAGTAGGATTAGGGTGTCTTTTGATTAAAAAAAAAAATGAAGCTACAGACAGAGCTACATTATGGGCGCAGGCCCTGTTACTGCATAGTAGACAACCTACATTACCTTCACCTAGATCTTTTATCTTAGCAGTTTCCTTCAGAAAGCTTTCCTATCTGCAGAATATTGATTTATTTTCAACCCCTTAAGAAGACTACTGCACATGTTTCTAACCAAGCCTTTGGGTTTTCTGTAAGGGTTTCTGTTGTGGCAGGATTTTCCTATCCAAACACCAAAAAGCAGAGATTTCTCCTTATAATGGGTGCCCTGTGTCTCCCATCTTGAACAGGGCTTACTGTAAACCAGACAAGAGTCTGTACACATCTGAATCCTGTAGGCTTTCATTTCACCCTTGTATCGCAATTCTCATGGGAAGTTTATGATAGCAGAAGTTTCCTTTACAACCATTTTGTTACACGGGAGAACTGTGTACTCGGCAAACAGAGGCTAACTTATTTGATGCTTAAAAACTAGAGAAGATATTTAGCATTATCCATAAATCTCAAGTATGCACAAGAAAGTCAGATGGATAGCCTGCTAAACCTTTTCCATCCCTCTTATGAGCCAGAAGAAGAAAAGCAGGATGTGCAAGCCATACACTCTCTAAATTAAAGACCACAATTTTGCATACCTAAGACAGACTGGGAGATCTTTGCTCTGTAGATACTCTTTAAGGTTCTTGACTTATTTATGAGAAGAAAAGAAACAGGACTTGTGCATTTACAACACATACCTGCATATTTTCAAGTAAGGCCTATGGGCAAGTGCTTTCGTTTCAGCCAGCATATAAAGAAAGCTTATTCTGTGGTTTTATTTCCTCAAGGTTGGTTTTGTAAAATGGGGCTTCTTGAATTTTAAAGAATGGATTATGGCAGAAATATTTTTGAAGGTCTATTTAAAATGAAAGATAAAGGGCAACTATGTATGAACAGCCTTGTTCTATATAAACTGTAATGCGAGGCCATCAAGCAAAGATAAGAATTAGGTATTTCTATGAATCAGCCAACTCTATTATGCTGCTTCAAAACTGGAGGTTAAAACAC
Organism: Chloroceryle aenea; assembly: GCA_013399075.1. NCBI lineage: Eukaryota > Metazoa > Chordata > Aves > Coraciiformes > Cerylidae > Chloroceryle > Chloroceryle aenea. Next base: position 243,363 of record VWZY01010796.1, read on the forward strand.
CCCATAGCAGACCTGGAAAAATATGTATTGCTACCTCAAGTATTAGAGAAGGGAAATCATGCCTAACCAGTCTGGTTTTGAACAGACCCTGACATATCCTGCATTCGTATAGGCAAACCACATTTGAGCTTTGGGAATACCTGAAGATAACACATGGCAGTACAGAAACAAAACTCTAACTTAAATTCTTCCATGCATCAGGAAACACCTTCACAGGCAATTTCAGAACTGCAATTTCCAATGTCTATGATCAAAGACCAGTGATGGATTGAGTATTATGTGCCATGTCTAGATGGATGAGAGGAGATACCATAAAAAAAAGTGACAAGGAAAGGTAATAAAACCAGTTACAGCTGTACGTCTATGACAGTGAACTTGCAACTGCATTTCTTCACATGAATTTGATAAACAGACCAATTTCCTTTCAAAATGCAAGCCTACTTACAGCAGTACAGAGGACAGCCAGAAGCTGTTACAAGTGACAGATGCTATTCTCAATTGTCCTTCAAAGAAGCATTCTGCATTTTCTTTAGTGAACAAACGCAATGTGTTTTTGCCCCCAGCGTGAAGAATGAGAGGGGAAAAAAAAAAAAAAAAAAAAAGATTTCTCTAGAAAATATTAACCCTAAGTAAAATCCGAACTTACCCTTCTAGTAGGCTACTGGAGCTCTAGAAATAAAAGGAAACATCCGAAGATTTTAGGAGGTGCTGAAACATTTGTTTTGAAGTTTTATTACAAAAATATATTTGCAAACATACAAAATTTTGGATGAAAAAATGCTCATTCTTAAACATTTATGCAATAACTTAATAACTGCAAACATACATAGGTGCTATAAAATCCATACCATACCAAAAACATTAATGATGCAGTATCTACATTTATTGAATTACAATTATTCTCATTCCGGTTTCCAGAAATCTTTCCTGAAGCCCCTCTTCCCCATGGTCTTAATATTGAAAGAACATGCAAATGGGTACAACTGGTGCATCCACAAAAGTGATAAAACTCAGAAATTACTAAAAGCACATAACATACATAAAAAAACCTAACTAACCATGTGCCCATACACTGAATAGATAAAAATAAATACACCACCAAATTAAGAGATACTGCAACTTTTCCAACTTGAAGTGAAAGGAAGATATTGCATCTTAACATTTCATAACATTGCCAGACAAAACTGAGGTGATATATATTGCACACATTCCTCCTGTTGAGATATGCTGTACAAAGCAACCCAAATACCTGGCAAAAAGATGGCTGATTTGCTTAGAATGCTTTTAACAAGAAGACACAAAGTTTGTTTTCAAATATTTCAGAATTTCTATCAGTGACTACACATGGCATAAAGGATTTCAGAACTATACCAAAATGAAGCAATTGGAAATGCAAGCAAAAATGATATACATCCAGAAGCAAGTGTTTAAATATTATATTCAGTATTTATACACAGAATTTAACAATTTTTATGAAATCAAGACAATTCACTTAGTTTTTTAACTTCATTCAATCATTCTGCAAATCTTGTTTAATCCAAAAGATATACTGTTTCTCAGATATAGCTGTTAGGTACCTTTCATATAAACTTTGCATTATTAAATAACAGCAGAGACAGTCTAACTACAAAACAAAGATTTTGGATTTTCCTGAACAATTCAGCAGCTGTAGGTTTTAAAATTGTCTTTGATTAGGTTTAAGTTTGGTTGGTGTTTTGTTTGTTTCATGGGTTTTTTGTTTGTTTGTGGCTTTATGTTTGAGTGACTTGGCTTGTCACAAAACACATGCTTAGATAATGTAATTAATTCTGAGAGTATAGTCTAAACTAGTAACATTTTAATTCTCAAAACTAAGATGTAAAATCCCATTAAGTCAGGGATTAAAAAATTATTTTTAATTGTTTGTTGGCTTGTTTGGTTGTTTGTTTTTTTTTTTAAATGGTCACAATAATTTCCTGTGATGACCCATAGTAACTTGCTACACAGTAGTTATCCCTACATGTGGGTAACATGAATTAAGCACTTTACAAGTTGTTAACTTTAGATTTATATGAAAAGTTTATATAATAAGAAAAAAAAAAGTTGTTAAATAACACAGTCCACATGAAAAAAAAAAAAATCAAATTTTACACTGTAGTAGAGCCTGCATATTACAATGAGACTGTTCATTGCAGAGGTTTATCTGTTAAACTCATTACCCTGGCACTTGTCATAAAGCTCTGCGGTGTACTGGAGGACACCTAGATTGGCTCTGGTGTCTGTTGGCTACATGTAGAGAGGTCAGAACAAACACGTACAGATGTTCAAAAGAAACAGGTTTGCTTTCTGTAAAAATGCCTGCATAGTAACTATGATTTCAACTCAATTTCTCTTCCAATTCATGTTGAAAATACAGGGTAGAGGGGAGTACACCAATAATATATTGCTACTAGTACACTGTAAAAAACAAAATGAGGACCTGCCAACTGCTTGTTGTGGGGATTCCTGGACAGCTGGAAACAAGTTAAAGATATTCAAAGTAGAGTCAAACTCTCAGAACAGCATTGCTACTCTATACAGTATTACGTTTTTCAACTGTGTATGATTAAGGAACTCAAAAATTCAACTCCTTCCTATTGTCCCTATAGATCTTTGGATACGATCGTATTTAGCAAACAGTACAAATACACACTATCAACTTCCCGTATTTCTATTCTTAGAAATTATCAACTCTTCCTTTGAAAAAACTGAAAGCTGTCCATAAGTGAGAAATTAGAGACTTTGTTTTTGATAAATCCAGAGAAAAAGCAATTCTCTATTTGGCTTAGGATACTTTTTGTTTTTTTCCTCTCCAGAGGACCTGCTCATTGGTTTGTCCCTTATAATTAAACTTTTTCTAAAAAACAACGAAACAATGAAACAAATGTAATTCAGACCTTAGATCCAAGTCTCATTGCTTATGTGCATACACAGTATTATAATTCTAGAATTTATGTAGGAAGCTTCTGTCTTCCTTAACAAGGCTGAGTTTATATTGCTGATTTTAAATGCTATCATCATTAAAGCCAGTATTTTTTTTTTTATGAATGTGCACAACATTAGCATCTTTCCCTGAATCTTGCACATTTTTCTAACAAAATACTATATATTTTCCACTGGGAAAACTGAACTCAAAGGCTGAGAAGAGCTTTTCAGAAGGCAGGTAGTGCTAAACAAAATATATTTTTTCACTAAAAAAAGCTATGAAAAGAAACCCCTAAAATAGATCAAATACATAAAAATGTAAATATTTGTTTTATCTAAAACATATGTATTTGTGAACAAGTCACAATTAAAGCTCAATTACTAGTTTCCAATGAAATGACCATGCATTTCGACTATGTCAACATTAACTAATCCTTAGGATATATACACATATATGTTGTAAGGAGCCAAACATTTTTTTTTTCCTTCATACTTCAGTAGTGCTTGAGGGAAAAGAAGCAGTGCATCATAACTCACTACAGAGAATCTTTTTACTCAACAAACCAAAACTTCTTTACTGGACAAACATCCTTTAAAACTACTATTGCTGGAGAAAGTTGGGACCTGAAGTCTTACTAATTACCTTTGCATGCCTTTACTAGATAAATACAAGCCATGGGTAAACCAACACAGCAGCATAGGAAACTATAGTTAGAAATTTTCTGATTTCAAATGGGAGAGTATCCAGTCAAATTCTTATATTAGTGAATGGCAAAATTACTAAATCACATATAAGAAGCAGTAACATTTTAATTAGATAAACTTCAGACTATGAAGTGTTCACTAACAATCTGGGGAGAAAGCAATAGAAGAAAAACACACATTTGTTCCCCATCTGCATCGTTTTCAATACTGCAGTTCCAATGCAACTGAGGAATGAAAGCCAATTATGACATGGTCCATCCTTAAGCTAAAAGGGAAACGTGTATAAACTATATCAAACGCTGCTGAACAGGAAGAGGGTCTTCCAGGGGTGGTCTCCTAACTATAAATTTAAAACAAGAGAACTTCAACATGCAACAACAGCTCTGTTGCTTAAACAAAAATTAATGATACAATCACTGAGGATTTTGCATATTTCAAATTTTGCCTTTTTAGAGAAAACAGCCATACTCAGATCCCTATTGCCAGCGACGCAGAAGCTAACAGCATTAATGAAATATTTCAAAGGTGAATTTATGTGCATTAGCTAGAGAATGCTCATGTACTGAGCAAAAAATACTTTTAAACCTTTTGTTAAAGATTTAACTACAAAGGCCTGGCTTCCAGATCCTTTCTTTCCCCACACCTGCCAACTTAATCGCAAGGTATTTTGATGTCCTTTTCTTCAGTCCTTCCCATTGGAGCTAGGTTCCCACAGCTGAATTTTGTTCTGGTGTGGTGTAGTGTATTGTACTATGTATTTGCTGGTTTAAACAGTATCGAGTCTGTAAATCCTTGAACAGCTAGATATGAAAGCCAGAGCAAACATTTGCACATTCACTTCATACTAATGAGAGCTCAAACGTTAACTTAAGTCCCCTCCCCAATAAAAACAAAGGTTTGCTGGTGATGTTCACAGTGAAAACCTAGATCATGTCTGAGAACATTACTTTTGTAAGTATTTAAGGAATAGTCTTCCCTAACAAATTCAGGATGTTGAAAACTAAATATTCTTTTACAAAAATATTAGTTATATAGACTAGGTGTAATTGTTTCTAAAATGGATAAATTTTAAGTAGATTTAGCTTCAATTATAGCTTAATGTTGTCTGTATTCTTGGTTAGGACTTGCAAGTAGACTTCGTGAATAGTGCTGAGAAAACGAGAATCATTCTGCAGAAAAAAACACATTAGAAAAATTAGTAAAAAGATAAAAAAATTAATGCCATTTAACTTGTGCATAAGGGTTTTTTACAATGCTATCAATCTGAGAACTAAGAGAAGGGATATCTGTGTACTTGTAGAAAAGGTAATGTTTTTTAGACAATGCACAGATGTTGAACCACAAAGCTGGTAAGACAGCTAGAGAGATCACTACACACACTGGATATTCAAACAAACAAAACAGGGGTCATTAGATCAGTCTTGGCCACAATTTCACTTTGAGAGTCCAAACCTTAGACACAGAGAATTCCATCCTCTGTACAGGCTCTCGAATAAAGTCTGCATGAGTATCAGAAGTAATGTTATTCCTGTCTGTCAGACCAGCCTGAAAGGGATTTCAGTGTGTTACATGAGAATTCTCATGTTAAAGCATGACTGAGAAGTGAATTAATTTAATCTATAGACAATATATACAAATGACAGGTTTACAAAACTGATATCTAATCAGACAGCTTGAAGGTGTAATATTCTTTTTACAAGATCTGCATAGCAAATTTGGTATCCTGTTTAGAGTTTTGTGCCAGTACTCCAGTGCTACAGGGTATGCCTATTTTGGTCTCCATTCAACTATCATTATACAGAGAAGATTAGAGAGGTGATTGGGATATTTGTCCCCAAAGTCACCACAATGCTGTTTTTTAGACCACTGGGTGAGAATCAGTGTGCTATGTCCCTAACCAGAGTAAGGCTTCTGGCAGTTGAGCTCAGTTGCAAGACTTTCAAGCAAGTTAGTTTAAGTCTTTAAAGAGAATAAACTACGCATAATACACAAAAAGGTTATGCAAAAGGGAACAACAAATCAGGCAATCTAGCTAATGCAGGCATCTGGTAGTGGCCCTTTTTGATCTTAAAGACTTTATTGCTGGGAAGATACTGTGTTATTTTTAGACCTGCATTTTGGTGTAAGCTCTACCAATATCAGCAAGGAGTGGGCAAGAGAATGCCAAGTTCACAAAGAACAGTTTGTCATTTGTGGCAACTTCATATGCCATTAGAGGTCTAAATGATCTCAATGCATGGCTACGCTCAACATTGCATATTTAATTCAACTAACTTTTTAGTCCATACAAATAGTAGAACTAGAACTCTGCAATTTCCATTTCAAAGATGCATACTTCAGTTAAGGATCAGGAACAGTTTTAGGAACTGGAAATAGGAAAGCTTTCCTTAAGAAAGCAGGAACACTTACAAAGACAACAAAACCAACCCCCACTGTACCAGGGCTTCTACTGGTGCAACTTTTTCCTCACTTGTCCAAAAATTCATACGGATGTGGAAGGACACACATCCAATGCACAACTCTGTTCTTCTAAACTCTCCATCTTGCAGACAAAAGGAGCAAGCTGTGCCCTACTATGTATCCAATGTGGAGCAATCTACCCCTTTCAACAGAAGGAACAACTTTTGTAATGTTTCAGGGCAAAAGGAGTTACAGGGGTACAGAATTTCTCAGTACTGGCTACTGCACTTGGAACCCCATCCCTCAGGAATTGAGCTCTGTAAAGACCGGACCTTTATTAGATGTATCAGTGCTTCTTGAAGCTGCGACCTACTGAGAACAGTAGGAGGTACAGTCTGAATTTCTGTTGTTCCAAGTGTTAAAGGTGAAGAAGAATTGGCTTTATTCTCCACTTCGGTAGCTTTTGTAGCCGATTGCTGAAAAACACTAGGGGACAAGAGGACTGAAGGTGTTACTGTAGTCGGGGCTGTAACAAACTGTGGAGGTGCAACCTGTGAAAAAACAGAACATCAGGAAGGGCTGTGTCCAGTAAGAATGAATGCTTTTATAAAGGCTGGAGAGACAAGCATAAGAAACCAAATAAGCTCTAGCCACTATCATTCAGTTAGATATTACAGAATAGCTGCTTTTAATGAGGAAACATCTGCCTATAAAGATTAATATCAACAGTAACTCTCATTTTACAAGCTGAAGAAGGTAACAGCCTTCAATATCCTTTATGCAGACTCCGTCCCCATGTGGGTGCTATCTTCATGAATTTTTGAAACATAACACACAATGAAAGATGAGCTTTTCACCTATGTAATCAAAGGGGCCTGCAGTTATTTTGGAAATTATTATTTTCCTTTGGAGTTTACAGAAAGGCTAGCCCATCCCTAACTTCCATAATGTCCAACAAATTATTTATCTTTTGAAGTATCATGTCTCAAAGATATTTCATTACAGAAGTCCACACACTGCCTTTACCACTTTTACTTTTAAATGTAAATTGCAAATGTACAGAAATCTATACATCTTCACTTACATGACTTGCTTTAGATAAAGTCTTCGGCTGTGGAAATACTTCTGATTCCTTGTTTTGTTGTACAGTCTAAGTTAAAAGAAAGCATAATTCACAGGTTAGCATCCACAGATTAATCTCCAGTTGTGGTTTTCTGTTATGAAAGCTCAAATATGCAAATTTCAATAGATTTTATATTTAATTTAAACCATTTTGTAAAAGATATGATCAACAGGAAGTTGGAAAAAGAGAAATTATTTTAATTTGGTTTTTTTTTGCTTTCAATACAGCAACCTTGTAAAGCCATAACAAAGCAAATTCCCCAGGCTTTCAAGCAGACATTAAATAAATGCAGTCAAGGGCAGTTATGGCTAAACCCAGCCAGCTTTACTAAATGCTCAAAAATCTCACAATCTTCAGTCCAATCTATACCAAGGTTTAGTAGCACATGAAAGAGAAGTACCGCTTCGAATGTACAGTTCTTCAATACTAGATGAAGACAGCTGCTCTATGCTGAACTGCAACAGCAGGTTAGAAATCACAGAATCACTGCGGCTGGAATAGACCTCCAAGATCATCAAGTCCAGCCTATGACCCAACACCATGACATCAGCTAGACAAGTGCCAGAGCATCATCTCTCCTGACATATATCAGTCTGTAACCTTCTGTCCCTTCTCAGATCATCAGTTCTTAGCAGTATTTTCTGACATAAGTACAGATGAGTTCTTTAGGACTTACCCCGTAACAGCAGCTGCTTGAAAAACCTCCATAGAGGTTTTTCAAAAAAACCCTACACAGAGGTCTGTCACTGACAGCAGACGCTAATGATATCCAACTAATGGAACTGTTTTTCTCAGTTATCAATTTAAGCAATACCACACAGGGGAAATCCCTCATTAATTTTAAAAGGCAATCTATAACTACACATTTTCTAAGGGAAAATATGTACTCTAAAAAATTGTCTAAAGTTTCATGGATATAAAAACCCCACAAAATACCTGAAGGGGAGAGATTATCTTGCTGTTCAAAGTTGTTGGTTTACTGTGAGATTCTTTGAAGCTTTCTGGTGTTGCAAGCTGGCCAACCGAGGCAGCGATGTTTGGTGTTAAGGAAGTCTTAGTGAGAGACTGCTGTTGCATTTGGTCATGCTGTGGGGTCAACCTGAGCTTCTGGAGAAGATCAACACTTGTATGGGATGTATTTGAGACAGTTCCTGTATTTGTTGATGTCAAGGGTGCTATAAGCTGGCTTTGGCCAGCCATTAGATTTTGTGGAGCGTGGTTCACTTCAGATGGCGGCTGATTCACTAGTGGGGATATCTGCTTGGCAGCTTGCTGCATAACTTGCATTATACTGTTGCTTTGTTTTAGGCCAGGAAGCATCTGAGCAGGGGCAGCTTCCACTGTTGAGGCTGAATTAAGAATAGGGCTTAAACAAACTGAATAGCTTGGAACATTTTTTGTATCCGGCTGGGAAACTGAAGCTGGAGGTATTAGCATAGGTGTTAAACATTCCTGCTGATTCAAAGGATTGGCACTGGTTTTAATGCTTGGACTTTCAGATTTCCCTAGTGATTGTTGTATTACTGTTGTTGACTGGTCAAAGGAAAAAGGCAAGAGCAAACTGTGCTGCTCTCTGGCAGAGGTGTCAGTCTGCAACTTCTCCATTTTCTCTGGATTGGGATACAGAGCTGTGGGCTGATCCTTTGGTACAGAGGTTCCAAACAGTTCTTCCAAAGTCAGATGCTTCTGCCTTGACTGAAATAGCTAGAAAGAAGAGAAAAGGAAGTCTTCAGTTTAGAAATATACGTACTGCTGTGCATTTCACATGACCTATTACAATTTCAAGAAAACTATAGAAGACAGCTATGTCAAGTGCATTTAAAATATAGTTTTGATATCAAGTGTGCCCTGTTTACAGGAATTTCAAAATCAGCTTAATTTACAAGCAACATCCTATCTATATAAGGGGTTTTTGTCTACAGCCTCCTATGGACTGACTGTGTGCTAGTAGTTAACAAGGGTGAAGGCTACGGACTCTGGCATTAAGGTGGCACTTGCCATCATCAATTAGTCCTAACTACACAAGACACTTTGGGGTGGCAGCAGTGGGGAAGAACATACAGGCTGAACAAAATTCACATAGAATTTATAGATCTGAAAATAATTAGATGGCCTAAAAGACAGCAAAGGAACAGAGAAACCTCATGGTACAAAACTGATCTAGCAAAACATGCTAGACAGTTCTTCTCACCCTTTTCATTAACAATGCAAGAGACATTACGATAGGTAAAAAAACCCTGTATAAACCTAGACATGTGTGTATATATAAATATCTGCTTGAAAAGGGTGTCCTTGATGCATCTATCTTACAGCACTGACATTCTTAGAAAAATTTGGTTGAAAATACTTAAAAATGTGCTTCACTAAAGAGAAAATAAACAGCTTAACTTTTTTTTTTTTTATGGTTGCACAGGACCGGAAGTTATGTAAACAGCTGGACTAAAATACAACATTCTGTTCAGAAGACTGAATGGCCTGCAGCACAATTCCAGTGTATTCTGATGGTATGTCCAAACAAAGATGCTATTTTACAGTGACAACTACTGTACCATGACATTGCTGCACTCATTCTAATTTTATTAGCAGAGAGAACAGCAGTGAAGGTATGGCAGTACAGGTTGCATACAAGTAGGATGACAAAAAGAAAAACCTTGAGATTGAAATACTGAGTTCTGCCCAGGTTACTGATCTTTAATGCCATTGTTGCTACTCATTTTTAGCTAGCTTAAAGTCAAGCAAACTTTCATTTTGGAGCAGAGATATTCTGTAGTTTATAAACCTTGTTAATTATGCCAGGAGTTCACCCTCAAAACTTGTTCTTACTCCATTGATCCTACTGTTCCGGAAACCTGTCCTTCAACTGTAAAGATTACATTAAGAGAAAAATCACTATTCCATCTAATTTCAAACTCAGCTTTTCACTTCAGTATGATAAACTGACTAGCTTTCCTTGATTATTACATGACAATATTCAGGTAATAAACAGAAATCTCTACTGTGCTCTGACACAAGACAGACTAGCCCCTTACGTGAATGCAGTCTCAAACGTGAAGTTAACTTCCAGCCTGGAGTATAAAACTCATCTTTTACCTGTCTCATCTCTGGCTGAGGTCTATTTTGAGCTTATTATCAGCTCAATGTATTATGAGGACCCTTATCAGCAGGGGTTGTAAAAAGGCAATGTGATCACTTTACTTGAAAGGAACAGAGTGCTGTTCTGAGGGCTTCTCCAGAAGTCATTGCAGCTATACTGAAACACGAGTTAACAGTCAGAGATGGTATAGAGTTTAATTTCAGTGTTCTGGTTCAGCTTTGCCAATCATTGGCACAAAAGCACTTCTTGACACAACTGAATTTCATTTTGAACTGCCAAGATAAAAAACTTGAACTTTAGAATGTCACACAGAAGATGTTTATTTTTATTCCCAAATCTGCAATATCTTTAGCATGAAATGAAGTTAGTTGATGAACACAAAAGTGTGACATTTTGGAGGATGTTTAGGAATTTTACTCTATTTATCATATATACACTATTTCTTAATTTCATCTAACTGTTCTAGTTAGATGAAAAATATATTATTACAGTTAATATGGAATGTTTTTCCAGTAGTCTTCCAGTTGCTCTTAATCATGTTTTTAATAATGTGAACAAATACCTTTGTGATGTATTTGAACCCAGTTAATCAGCCTTACAGAATTATAGCTTATGTTACCCAGTTAATTTTCCCATCATCTTCCCAACATCTCTGCAGCTGTTACTTTAAATAGTTTTAAAGAATAAAAATAGAATAGAATTTAAAAAAAAGAATTTTAATAGAATTAAAAATATGCCATTTTACCTGTTCTACAAATCGACTGTTTCCTTTTAATTACTTCAGAGCAATCTTCTAGAATCCTATCTTTCAAATTTTTCCTTTACTAGTTATTTACATTCTGCAATTCTGTAAGTGGTCAGGTGAGGCACTTCAGCTTCTTGTGTACCATCTATATGAAGTGACCCAAAGGAAAATACTTTCTAAAGCAAGGCCTCAGACAACTCTGCTGACTCAAAAACAGAGGCACTCTTGACAGGGGGTTGAGGGGACTTCGACAGCCAAGAATCCCAGCAACCTCCCCACCCCTCATTTTAATGAGTTAACTGTTACTGCCCCAGCCTCTGAGGCAGATTCCCACTGCCTGTACCATAGCCCTAACCTGGACCAGAAATTATTATTACAAGTACTTAGTTTACAAGTACTAAGTGCAATATTGCGCACATTTTCATACGGCACTTCATTTTTCAGACACACAAGAGTAAGCTGTAGCAAGGTTGGCAAGGCCTTGCAGCTTAGCTCGGTGGGGGATTTCCAGAAAACCACTACTGACCTTTCTGTGCCCACTGGGTGGCACTGTAAGCAGGCCTAAGTTATGTAGGTGTTACAGGGAATTTAATTATTGCCTTTTTTTTTTTTCCCTAATTTATCTCTAAAAATTATTGTATGAAACTACAGATTCCTTGGGCAGGAATGCTTACAAGAAAATGTAGCCAAATACTGAACTACTCCTACCTATTCCAGCCACTCCAGTAAGGTACTATCTTACTAAGCTTCCCATGGTTCAAAGACAACATTGTCACAACGCAGAGATTATTTTCACTAGCATTTTTACTGTGCTTTAAACTACAGGAGGAACACCAAACTTCAGAATTTGTAGATATATGGATACATGCTGATTCAACGTGTTGAATCCAACACTTACTTGAAATAAATCTCAGCACCAGTATTACCGCAATTTGACCAACATCCCTCCCCAACAACACTGAAATTTTTTTTACAGAGGAATGGCTATACTGTCAAAAAGTTCTTAATTAAAAAACTCAACCCAAACGCCACTCCCTCCATGTTGTCCCCAAGAAAACAAGACAAATCCTTGAATTAAACAAACACAAAACCACACGCATTTTTTCCACAATCTAAGTGTGAAGGAATCAGCCAAGCTGACTGATACCATTACCAAACAGTTATACAAGCGGAGGTTCAATGCCAGCTATGAACATATGGGAAAGCACAAGCAAAGGCATTCTCAGGTATGCCAAAGAGTGTGGTGCTGCCGTGACTGAAGTGCTTTCCATTTCTTGTCTAGCAATTGACTTAAGTTAGCAAGACTGTAGCTACTGCTTTGAAGGAAGCACAAATAAGTAAACATCTCAAACATGAGAAAAATAGGGCTTGAGTTCATGTGTGAAAGACTGCCATGCTAACTGATGCCATACTTGGTCTAATAATGTGGCAGAGGAAATTTTTCCTTGCTTCCTGGCTCTGCATGTCATCCTGCAGATTACCACGGACAGTCTTCTTCCAGGATCCAAGTTAACCCATTTAAATATACTTGGATAATCACAGTAGTGTGGATGTAGCCTCACATTTAAATGCCAAATCAAAAGACAGAAATAAGGATCCTAAAAGTCTTCAAACCCCTTAGTTTATTCAAAGCAGTAAAGTATGTTCAGCAGACATTACAGGCATTCTAAAGAAGAATACTCTGGTACCGAAACAAAAAGTACTAAATGGAAAACAAAATAAATAGCACCTTATTTAGATGAAACATACCTGTTCTTGCCCTTGTAATGAAGTTTTTTGTTCTGAAGGCTCTATGCTTTCTGGCTTGGGAGGATTTGCATTTTGTTGCATTCCAGAACTTGATACAATACTTAAGTCACTGATCTGATTCTAAAAAAATTAAAAAATAAAAAAATAAAAAAATTAACACAAATACATGACCTTTAAGTCTACACTTATTGACTACTATAATCCTGTTCACATGGCACTGACTGAAATACAGACAATGTACAGAGTACTAAAATTTGCGAATTCCACAGCGTCTTACAAAAATTAGGAAACAGAAATCATACGAAGACATTAACCATCTGGTATGTATTTATAAAGCTTTTCCTCTTAACTTAAAAAACAAACAAACAAACAAAACAAAAACAAACCACTAAAAAAAAAAAACCTCAAACCACAACTGAAAAACAACTGGCTTTATACTTTTTATTCCCGCTGAGAAATAAAGACAGACTTTTCACATCCTTTATCTGTGTTAGCTGCTAATGAGGAAATTTGCTATACTTCATTAAATCAAGAACCCAAACCAGAAACAGCTTAGAAAAATATCCTGTCAGAAATCATTCTAAGCGCTGGCAAGAGAGCTTGTCACTGGCTTATTTCCCACTGGATTTAATTAACCAAGTACATGTATTTTCAGAAGGTGTTCATTTGGTTTTATGTGAAAAAGGCAGAAAAAAGACAAGAATTGCATTCTAACACACAGTATGTTTAGAGATTGAGCTGACTTTTATGTTTAATAAATATGTAAATGAAAATGGGAATTGTATTACAGTTAGAATCATCAGTGGGAAAAAAAAAGCAAACTGTAGAAGAGTCTATTTTTCAATAGCTAAACTACACCTTATGGACACGATACAGCCACAGTATCACAGCACACAATGACTGCTCTGGACACTTATCCACAGCAGAAAAATATGGGTAAAATGCTTGGTTTTTTAACTTGTTGCTAATCTGAGCTTTGTCATTGTTTTATTTTCCACTTCTAACTGAAAGCAATAAATACAAAATAAAGACTGTGTTGTGATTTAGGGACAGAGGTGAGAAGCGACTTCTCCCATCTTTCCAACTTTCAGCCTCTAATCTGAAGGTCAAAATTCCTTTTGCCTGAAATGCTGGATGACTTGTAGTTACAAAAATCAGACCAAGCATAATGTTCTTTTCACTAGAGGATAAGCTGCAGATTCCATACTAAAACACATACCGCCCCCACCACACTAGAAAAAGCATCCATTCATTTCATTAAAAAAATAAAATAAAATAAAATAAAAAATCTCAGAATTCATTCATTTTCACATATGGACTTGATGTAGCAAGTACTTGAAGGATTAAGCTGATTTAGAATCCTAGATTAAATCACTCAGACCTTCATAAATCTCTTTTTCACTCTCTCTGCCCCCTTCTCATGCTGACACTCTGCCAATCTCATGTGGGTTGCACACAAGGATTACTGTATGATCCATCTGGAATGTACCAGGCTGATAAGTACTTTCTGCTCCTAAATACAAATTCATGCATAATTACTGAGTGCCATAAAATAATATACACACACACACACACACATATAAAAAAGAAAAAAAAAAAAAAAGACAGGAAGAGTCTCTGGTCTCTGTCTCTCAAGAAGCCATCTTCAAAGCAAATTAGTTACCTAATCATGTTAACATTGACATACCTTGGCTACAAGAGTTCCAAAATTAATATGCTAGAGGTTTGTTACTAAAGCTGAGGTGGTCAACAGAACATTCACCAAAGAAATTTGCCTGAAATGTGACCAACATTGTTCAATTCTGTTTATCTGGCAACTTCTATATCACTACAGTTACAGCAGGCTATGGGATTATGTTCAACAGATTCAGTTTACAGTTCACATACATATACACAAAAAGGAGATTAAATAATTATTCTAGTTTCATTAGTATTTTAAAAGCACTGAGAAAAAAACCACATGGGCACAGACATGCCCCCAACAACAAATCAAGATCAAGACCAAAACCCCCAGTTATATAGTAGCTCTGTTGTAGTCCATGCCTTGCATATTTCCCTATTTTATTACTGGCATCACAGATACCAACTGTCCACCACAGACCCTGCATACCATTGCTTGTTTATCAGTATTTCACTTGTCTACAGAGCTTCAGCCATGATGCTTAGGAACTTTGTTTCTAGGAAAAGCTTTTCAGTACTCTCACATGAAAAAGACATCAACTTTGTGATCTGCTCTAGTTTTGTCCAGTTCTGACATTGTGGTTGGACTTCATCTTCAGAGGTCCCTTCCAACCCCTAACATTCTGGGATTCTGTGATCCAGACAGGAGCAGCTGGGATATCCTTTTCAAATCATTTTTAAGAGCCATCTGTTAGAAATGTGTATTATCCAACAGTACAAAAACAAAGAGGGAGAAAGGTTTCATCGCACCTTAAGAAGGCACTACCAAAACAGTGAGTTGTTCTAGCGTGCAAGTGTTTTTTTTGTTGTTGTTGTTTTATTTCCAAAAGAAGACTTCAGTTTTATTCAAATCATCTCAATTGGTATAGCATTGAAAGGGGAGTCATTCAGGTTTTGATGCTTCCTTCTGTGTGCTCACAAAATCTGCTACTTCCACAATGCTGACCTTTGTACAAAGATACCTTCTCTCCAAGCAAGGCATCACTGATGTTCAAAAAAACCCCCAACAAACAAACAAACAAACCAACCCAAAAAAACACCAAAAAAACCCAACAAAAACCAAAACCCCCACATTTTTTTTTCTCCTATCTGTACTTAAAAAGCATTCAAAACACACATTACCAATTTTCAGAGACTAGTACATAACCCAAGTGACATACACATTCACCTGCTGTCAAGTATGTCAGAAAGTGACAAGTTAGCTGACACCAGGCCTAATCCACACGATCATTCTTACCACCTCACCCCACACTGTACTGTAACAATCCTGTAGGAGTCCTACAAAGACTCCAATCTCAAGTACTTGAACTCTGCTGTGACCTACTGCACAAGCAACTTCTGGTAGGAATCAAGTACTCTACTAATGTGCCAAGTCTTCTACCACCAGTACAGCAACAAAAAACTGTACCACAGCTTTGCAATGTTACACTCACACATTGCTTTACTATTGCACATTCTTGCATTATTATACCTGGGGAGAGGCATCTTCAGAAGCTTCATTTCCTTTTTTGGAACTCCCACACATTACCTTTATATTTGTCCTACGTTGTATGAGCTTCATCCTCTGGACTACATAAAGCAATATGTTCCCGAGAAAACTAATACTCTTTTTCATTAGGTAAATTTGTGAATTTAGCACTAGCAAAACATACCAGAAAAGATACCTTCTGAAATCAATTAATTTTTTAGAAGGACAAACACACAGTAGACAGGACAGTAGCAGCGAGCTGAAGAACAGGACAGGCGAACACTATTGTTACACTTAGTCTACAGCTACTAAAAACATGCTTCACAGAGTCTACAACTATACTGAATGATTACATCTAGTACCACAAGACAGCTTTGGAGACTAAAGAGACAGGTGCTGATCACACAATCAGTATTCAACCTATCTTGCTTGAAGTCAGAGACTGTTTCCTTGTATAATGCACTTGAGGGAGGGAACAAGACATCAGTCTGAAAACAAGGCTACCAAAACAACAGCAGAGAGTGCCTCCTCTTCAAACAAAACACAGCTGATGTCTAAAGAACTAGCTTCCAGATAGGCTTTCTTAAAAAGACAAATAATTAAGAAGTTGGCAAAGAGTTGTCCACTAAGGTATTAAGTACAGAAGTAAAACTTATGAATTCATGCAACATGCAAATCCCACACTAGTCTAAAATAACCATTTTTCCTCACATTGCCCCTTCTCTCTAAGTAATTGTACATCTGTGCTTGTATCACAGACATGGGATGGCTCATAGTTTCTGTGCTTCTGTTATATTATTCAACATGCCAAGCACTTTATTGTGCAGCTCAGTGAATACTCTTAATTCTGCCATGAATCTTAGCAGATTTCCAGTCACTTTCAGTAGAAGAAAAAGCTGAAAAAACAAATTCCCAGCCACTATGGGGTGTATTTACAATAATGGAACTTCAAGATCACAAAACCAGACATTCAGCCATACGTTCTACAATGCTATTATATATACCTATTTGTTCCCATTTCCTTTGACAATGATCTGATAGAAGACAGTAGACGAGTACTGAGATTAAGCAGCCCATGCATCTATTTTAGAAAAAAATATTTTGCTGTGTCTGCATCTATAGGTATGTTTCTAAAATCCTATTTTTTTCCCTCAGAAAGTAGCAATTCAAAGGTAAGAATATACAGTCCCATTAACATACAGTTTAGGTACACTGCTTTGTAATCTTTTGTTACAGTTTATTACACAGGACAATTTATTATGTAAGAATTCTTCTCTCTCAGAAATCACAGGGCATGCTATTTCAGTAGACTCCACATGATCTACTAAATCCCTTATTCAGAAGTAAAAGTAGTGGTTTTTTATTTGTTCATAAAGTTAAGGGAGAAATAAGAAAAAAAAAGGGGGTGGGGTGGGGGGGGAGAGAATAAAGACATTTCCTTACTCGTTCATATTCATCCTTGGCTTTACTAAGCATTTCCAGGATGTCAATGGGCCTGTTTTCACTGCAGCCATTGGTTCTGATGGGACTTTTTCTGTCCTGGGAAACTTGCTGCGATCTCTGAGCTTCTTGTTCTACCACTCTGTAACAGGGAAAGAGAAAGAGGATTAAAAAATTTTATCTGGAGTTAACATCTTGCAAAAAGCAGTAAAGAAAAGCATACTAGCATACTCCCACCATATTAACACATTATCTTCTGCTTGAATAAAAATGTAGTACATAGTTGACAAAAGCTACACAAGTTTTCATTTGCTATGAAGTTTATGCAGGTCAAACTGTCAAATGGTCTGTACAATTTCTCTCCAATCCAGACAGCACTGGTCTGTATCACACAGCTTGCCTACAGTAAACACTACTTCTGTAAGACTATCATATTTAGACATTTTTACAATAAAATAAATGGACATTCAAGCATGTTATATAAAAAGTGCATGAATTATACCCTAGACAATAAAATAGATGTTTTACTCTTTACCTCCTAACACACTTTTTTTTCCATATTTACCCAAATCAAGCCATGTTACTTAAAATCAATTAGTTAACATTGCTAATTTAGGATGAGGCCTACCATTATACAACAAAACAAAAGACGTCGGGAAAGAAGAGAGCTGGCTCATGCCAGTTGTCTCTGGAATTGTTCTGCAAGGAGGCTTACAGCAAGTTACCCCTTCCTCCCCTACTTAAGGCTCTGGAAAGAAGGGCAAAGTATTTTCTTCCCTAGCTACCCTTCCGGTAGCAATTGCAATTATCTGTCAGTCTACAACTCAACTTCTCTGGCCCTTGGTGCCTATGGTTCATTCACCACTTCTACTCCGACCCTACCTGCCTCAAGGATGAAAAAACTTCATTTTAAAGGTTAAGATATCAATATAGATGATGCATACCCGGTATGTCTCATTAATAAAAGTAAAGGCAGCATATCCCTTCTACTCCTAATCCATACGCTGTTCACAAGATATACATGGCTGTGCAATGCACTAAAGCTTATCCTCTCAAAATAAACACACACCAGCTTGTAATCCCTTCTTTTTTAAGCTTGCATTAATCAAATATGTTAAGAAAAAAAAAGCACTGTAAGCAAGGCAGAGCTCTGGATCTGGCACATCATTTAAGAACTCTCATGCTGTGGAAGCAATGGCTGATGGGGCAGCCAAGAGGTGCCATCATAACAATCAAAGTGTCAATCATTCCAGCCTCCAGTGTCTTTGGGTCAGTTCAGATTCAGGCCAAACTTTAGGTTTTATAGGCTATAGAGTTAAGCAGATATTTTTATATGCCTCTATGTTGCCATATCAGAAAAAAAAAAAAATCTTGGAAGTTCTTCACAGTTTTCTAGCAACCTAGCCTCTTTTCT
Organism: Chloroceryle aenea; assembly: GCA_013399075.1. NCBI lineage: Eukaryota > Metazoa > Chordata > Aves > Coraciiformes > Cerylidae > Chloroceryle > Chloroceryle aenea. Next base: position 262,124 of record VWZY01010796.1, read on the forward strand.
TCACTAGGGTTTAGCTGTGTTTGAAGAAGGGATAGATTTGGCTTTTAACAACTAGAAAACTTTTAATCATACCAACTGCTTATTTAACCAGGTTCTCATTATTAGTACATCTTTTCCTGTAAGCAAACATTCACCTGCAAATGCAGAACAAGGAGGCCAAGCTACACTGACAATTTCTAAGAACTACAGCATGTGCTTGTTTGGATGAAGCAGCTCAATACTGCACAAACGTTTCTATGGTGACACCCTGAGAGAACATTTTGTTCTAGCACCCCATGTGGTCATACAGTCCTGACTTAGGACCTGTCTAAACTCAACTCCAAAACCAGGGATTAGAAAGGGCAAGGTAAAAGCACATGAATACTCCCCTAAGATTTTAAGTATCAGCATCATTGTATCAGAAAAAATAAGTACTTCAGTTAAAAGGACAACTGACAGCTCAAGTTATTAGTGTGCTGCCTGATAGGTGAAGCAAAGGATTTAGTCTTGAGATCCTCCTTCTGCTCTTAACTAGTTGGCACAGAAAGTTTCAATAGAACATCTTCACATTAAAACAGTACCAATTGGTCTCACAGCAAAACATCAAGGACATCAAACATTTCTGAAAAACATGTCATAATATTCTTCTATTGTCCATTATGAAGTTTTTTTAGCTTTTTTAAGTTTTTTTTTTTTTTTTTTTTAAGAATAACTATTTTCTTATGTAGATAACTGTCTAATAGCTCTTCCTCCATCTTCTGTCTTGTGCAGGTCACATTCAGATGGTGGTGATGGGGTAAATACAAAACCATATACCCCCAGAACTGAGATATTCTCCTACTTCTAGCATGCTACCTGTCTCTCAGAAGCCAGTTTGGGTCTGACTGTTGAAACAGAGTAAAAACAGCTTATAAAGTAACCTAAAAATTAAAAAAACCTGACATTTACATGCCAGAATGCAATAGTTCCACAAAGGCTTTAAAGACCCTAGTTTCTGTCCTACTTCTAGAAAGCTTCTCTCTCATAAGCAATCACCTTAACTTGACCCAAATTAATTCCTTCTGAAGTTAGGAATTTGATGACTTCCATAATTATTTTTCATTCCAGAAAATTCTAGAATTCTTTAAAAAAAGAAAAGGTTCTGTAAATCAAATACTTTTCCTGTGGAAAAAAAGTCAATTGATGCAAATCTGAAGACTGAGTATGCTCTGTATGCAATCCAGGATTAAATCTTTTTCAAGCAAGGCCTGCTGTTTCTTTCCATTATATCAGATAGTGGAAGAGGCACACATTCCTTCAGGGACACAGTAGCTGCTGTAACAGTTTGTTTAAGAATGTCTGCAGTTATAGCATTGAAAATACACCCAGCACAACCTCACAGAAGGGAGAGAGGAGAAAAAGAGAGACTGCGTGAGACGTGAAGTCTGACTGCAAAGCCTACAAATGCTAATTTACTTTTCTTTTGAAAGATAAGCCACCAAAATATAAATGGATGGCCTGCAATCTTGTTAACTCAGTCTGGCACAATAAGGTCAAGTCAAACAGCAGGAAAGAGAACACAAGTCTCCTTGAAACCTTTTATGGTTATGTTTTTGAAGCTCTGAGGTACTATAAAGGCATTATGCTTTCCTATCAGTGCTAAAAACCCTTCCACCTAAACAAAAGGGTGCAAATCCAAATTTCCACCCACAGACAAAAAAAATGTGTAACTTATAATACTCTTGGAAGACAATGTAAATATTTGTTTCAAAACAAACTGAACTAAGCCTGATGGAGCCTGCTACCATGTACTGAAATGCATCCTCTCTAAGATTCAATGTTTTATTTATTTATTTATTTTTAAAATTAAAGAGTATATTTTAAGTTTTCTTAAATACATCTTTCATCCCAGGATGAAATAATTCTTGTGGTTTTAGCCTCCTTCATATAGAGAAGCACACAGAATTATCACAATGGGTAATTTTCTTCTGACTGCCTTATACCTATTTTGGGGGAGAGAGAGCTTGACGTTTGTGCAAAGATGTCAAGGAAAGAGTATCAATCTGCTTTCCATCCAGTTTGTGACAACAGCCTCAGAAGGATAGCTTTCCCATCCCACAGTAATGTAAACCAAGAAAGTCTTCATTTCCTCTTCACTAATGTGAATCTTTAGATACCCAGAAGCTATAAGGTACATGCTACCAAATGAAGTGTGATTTCATTCTGTAGTGCTTTTTCCATAAATAATATACTTGCACTAAATAACCTTCTCAGTATAGACATGGCTTCTGCCAATACTTTCACTTCCCCCTGAAACAACACAATTTTAAAAGAGGGAAAAAAAAAAAATAGAAGTATTCAGAAATTCCACAATCTGATAATGAAGTAAGACTTGATTAAAAAAAGATAATGAAGGACTTACTACTATCAGCACTTAGGCTAACAAAGACCACAAACCTTTTTTGACCAACTTAATGGAAGTGAAGACCAAAAATCATACATACTCAGTAAAATGTAACCATCTGTATTCTGTCAATACCCAATCAATAAAACGCAGACACATTTGATTTCTCTAGATTTGCTTGCCTACGTTTGAAGTGACAATGCTCAATCAATGTTCCCCATAGTCTGCTTAATGCATTAATTCAATTTCAGTTTCAAAGATACTTTTAATCCACAGTCATTCAAACACCTACCATAAAAAAACCCCAACGTTTAGGGTGCTTTTTTCCTAGGGTGCTGAGGTGCTACAATCACGAGTATCTGCACCATAAACAGGGGTGAAGCAGTAACACCAGCCTTAGCACTTCTGCTGTGTGTTAATAAAGCTGCAGCACAGGCACCAAGGACCCAAGAAAAGGCAGGCTACAGTAGTTTACAAAGGAGATAACAGTAAAGCTTGGATTATTCTGATGGACTTTAAATGAACCTTCTGAGGTACAGCTATTTCCAGAATATTACAGAATCCAGCAAAAAGAGCAGATGTGCTTCATGGACTGCTGTGCCATGGCTAGACTGGTCTGGCACTTCATTACACTTTTAAAGGTCCCTGAAGTTTCTACAGCCCATGACTGGTGCTCCAGTGACTGAGATCAGTTTAACACTAAATGGACTCAAGCTTAGCTCTATGACACGTAGATCTGCAGTGCATCTGTGCGGGACAGAAAAAGAATATGGTAGAATTTGAAGGGTTCATCTTTCCCACTTTGAACATTACTCATAAGCTAAAAGGTGCATTTAAAAAAGAAAGCTATGTCCCTCTCATTTTCTGTTTATAATGAGGAGGTAATAGTTATTTTATTATTTGTTTTGGTAACAATTTCAAAGTCAATTTCACATAATTTTTTACCCTTAACTGCTGCAATTAATCCATGTATTTTGACCAGCCAAGTAACAGCAAAAAGTCCAACATGGCTGGGAGAAAACAAAAGTGGGAAACAGGAACTGGGTATGGTTATCAAAATTAGAGAAAAGAAAAATAAGAAATTGGAAAGTATGTTAAATGTGAAACTTTAATGCTGTATTTTTTTAAATCAAAATCCCTGCTTTGATTACTGAAAAAATATTACCAGCAAGAACACTGTCGTCTTCTATTTAAGAGGAGAAAAACCCAAGCATATTTAATAGGTTTTTCAGTTTTTCTGTATTGCATAAAAGAATTACAGAATAATGATACCATAGTACTTACTTCGCCATGAGTTTTGCTATTCGATGACAGTCATTCTTGTCGTAAAACCAGATACTGTAAATTGACACTTTAAAACAAGAAAAAAAAGGCAAGTGTAAGACAAAGGTTTGAAGAAAAAAAAAAGATAAAAATCAATAGGAAAAAAGCAAAAAGCCATCAATCTGTTAGTTCTGTTACACATGAATTGCCATCAACTTCCAATCAAATATTCTGTGTGACCAACTACTATTTATAAGGTAATCAGAAGCAGCACATGTGCAAACACAAATACAACTTCAGATTAAATGTAAGAACTACAAAATGTTGATATTGTTTATAAATAAAAGTAACTGGAAAATGAAGTTTTAACTACCAGATGCCTTCTCACTACAGTCACAATCTTCTGGTTTGAATTACTGACTTTACCATTGGAACTTAGCCTAAAGAATACCTATATTTTTTTAAAACCTGCTCATTTTAAAATTTGACAATTTTTAAAGCTCAACAAAAATATTGACTTTGAATTACAGAATGACTGTTCAGTCAAAGCTCTCCAGAAGGTTCCCCTCCTAATTCTTTTCATAGGAGTAGTAATCCTATAGGAAGGAAGCAGCGGCAAAGCTCCAATCGTACTGTCACATTCATGGAGTAGTTTACAATTAGATTCACAATGAGCCCTACTCTTTGAAGGTATCAAGGTATCAAGAGGATAAAAGGATTCCTGCTTGGGAAGACACTAAACCCCATTCTGGCTCCCAGAATGTTAAATTTCACCAATAGTTGTCAGAGTCACCAAGATAAAAGATACTCCCTCAGAGGGAGAAACTTTTATCAGTAGTGCATGTACTATTTCTTCTTCATCAATTCCACTTCAAAGAGGCCAGTTTTACCCACACATAGACTCCAGTCCTCCCTGTCCACACAGCTGTGCCAACACAAGTGTGAAGAGATTTTATTTAATCCAACAAAGCAGGTTACTTTAAAGCTTGATTCACCTATGGAGTTTGGCAAGAAGTAAGTATATCAATTAGGAGGTTTGACATACATTACCATTAATTTTTTTTCATTTCTGAAAAGACACTTTTAGCCTTTTAAAACTCATCTTTATACTGCAGTTCATGCCCATATTTTTATGAAGTTAAAATCATATTATAAAAATTACCTAAAGTGAAGGAATGTTTAATTTAAAAAAAAAATTTGAAAAATTACACAGCCTTTTCCAGACAGATAGAGATTTTTATCTCAAAGTTAAATTCTTCCTCCCACCCCTTCCCTCCCTCTTTTTTCTTTCCTCCTCAAGAGATTAAAACATCTCAACTAAAGGCCGGTCAAAATTATCTCAAGCCATGGCAAAAAGGGATATCAGCTACCAGAGTTTTTTTCCAGACCTTCCAGTTATCACAGGCTTACTGTATTGGACCAAACCCATCAAAAAGTTGTGACTATATATCATTTCTATAACAATATCCTAAGACAAACTCAAGCTTACTTTCATTTTATTTTATTAAATAACTATGTTTGTATGGGTGCTTGTTTCTTTGCCAGTTACAGCTTAAATAATAGACAACAAAGCTTTTCAAGTCATACAGAGAAATCAGTACAGCACAATTTAAGGAACTTCCTTCTTACAAAAGACATAAGCCAATAGAAAAAGACATTTCATACATGTAGCCAGTGCTTACGAACTGTTTATTAATATTTACATTTAATACAACTGGACTGTCTACTGCATAGAAACCTGAAAACATTTCCAGTGTGAGGTACTTCTTTATAGTCACGTAGCATGTTTTAACACTGCAGGAAAGCTCTTCTTCTTCCCTAACTTCATTATCAGACAAGCTGCCAAGAGAAGAAAGCTTCTTCAAAAGCTTATTTGCTGAAGAAGTGAAGATAAGGAACCTGCAATGATATCTTAATGGGAAAAATGATAAAAGTCACACTCAATTCTGGCAGAAACAGGCCTACACACGACCAGAAGTAGACAAAAATCTCAGTTTGGTGACAGAGTAGTATTAGGATTTTTTCCACTTTGTGCTACTGGCAAGCAATCACAGGGAGTCGCTGCAAAACATTAACAGTATTACTGAGATATAAAGCAGATTGTGAACAAGTAAGCTTGGCCATTAACTTAGATATGGTCCAACAGGCTGGAATGTTTACCACCTTCTTTTCAAAAAAGGACTCATTTGTACTCTCAGTTCAGCTCCCTTGCCCCAGGAGTATGTGTGCGCATCCCAACTGCATTACTATATTGGATATATTTCTTACATGTGTACAACTGTAGCTGTAAACATCCTTTTAGTAAAACGAGAGCTAGTACTTCCCAGTTCTTTTCAAATTTGTAGACTTACTACTCACCCAGCATAAACATTAGCTGAATATTCATGTGTCTAATCGTGCATCTTTTTAACTGCAGCTTTATTTAAGAGTTTTATCCAACAGAAGCCACTAAATTAGATGACTTTTTCTTCCCATCTAGTTCCACACTTTCCATAGAAATTTTCTACACTGAACACTGGGCAGCATCTTTAGTAATCAAGCAGAAGCAGTCTGTAATGATCATATGCAGTATCTTTCCGTTGGATTCACACTTGACACATTTGAAGTCATGAGTAACTCGTATTGCAGACATATCAGATTTCATAAGATTAAAGAAGCCATCAGTTATATCCATCTCCATTCTTCTCTGATATATGTCATTTTTATTATTTACAAATATTTATCTAAACATGTAACACTCAACTTCTCTCCAAATTTGACCAGATCAGTCATTAAAATTTGAATGAAACAGCTATGGGAAAACAGAAATTTTAAGAAAACAACAGCAGGAAATCTTCCATAATGCTGAAGTCTAACAGTCTCTTCTACATTGTGCTCTCATTGATTTATGGGGCAGTCAGCTGACTGTTCCGATACTACCCAGCTAACACATCTGAGTTAAAAGTGGGGATAGCAAAGTGCCACAGTGAGACAGAAGCCTCACTCTTTGACAACATAAAATGAAGTTGCATCCCAAAGCTGTGGTTTCACTTCAGTTTTCGTTTTAAGTACGCAGAAAGAAGCAGTGTCGCCACCCTTACACTCCCACAATTTGCCTTTAACTCATTCTACCTCAATTCACCCCTCTCCCTTATTTCAGCTGGACGTCTATTAGTCCAGACCCGTTCCTTGAGACTGTCCGCACATGAGTTTCACAAGTGTCCTGGTTTGGGTGAGTACAGAGCTGGTTCTTTTCAGTGATTTTACTTTTCAGCTCAGTTCTTGTAACTGCACTTTCTGAAGTCAGCAGCCTGTTTTCCCAGGCAGTGTCTGCTGCTGGCAGTGATAACACCCCATGTTTACAGTTACTACCAAGGCCACTGCTGGATCTTGTGCACCACACTGGGGGGTGCAGGAAAGTGAAGGGCTGCACCTGTGGGGATGAATGGAAAGGGCAGGTGACCCCAAATGAGGTGTTCCAGCCCATATAGGTCATATTCAGTATAAAGCAGAGGGATCTAGAGAGTCTGTATCTCTCTGGGGACTCCCGGGCTCTTCTCCCCTCTTGGACAGCTTTGTCAGCTTTCCTCGGCTTGGCTCAGGTCTTCTTTCAGTTCCTTCCTCGGAGCATCCAAGGAGGACTATGTTTGTTCTGCCTTTGATCCCAATTGATGTGTTCCTGAATCTGGTACCAGAATCCAGCTCCTGAACACAGCTCCTGTCTTCTGTGGGGCCCAGTCTGGGACTCCCCTGCTGCCTGCCCCACAGCATCAGTGGTGACGGTGATGTAGTTACCATCAGGAGGGTTGGGTTCCATACTGGTTTTGTATATATTTATATATATTCCAGTTTTATTATTATTCTCATTACACCTGGTTTGGTTTCCTTTTCTAATCGCTAACTCTCTCCCTTATTCTCTTTCTCTTCCCCAAAGGGGAAGACCCCCTTTCAGGTCTATTACAGTTCTAAGTGGCCTCCCTGACCCTAAATCATAACAACAAGCATGCTATCTAGCACAAGAGAGAGCAGACACAATAAGCTGGGAGTGGAAAAGTAAGGCAAAACTAACTGTGTTCATGAAACTAGTCTGAAAATGCTCTCCTATGAAGAGCAGCTGAGAGACTTGGGGTTGTTCAGCTTGGAGAAGAGAAGGCTCCAGGAAGACCTTTTAGTGGCCTTTCAGTACTTAAACAGGGCTTATAAAAAAGATGGGGACAAACTCCTTTAGCAGAGCCTGGTTCAACAGGACAAAACTTGATGGTTTTAAACTAAATGAGGGGAGATTTAGGCTAGATGTAAGGAAGACTTTTTTTACAGTGAGCGTGATGAAACACTGGCACTAGTTGCCCAGAGAGGTGTCGATGCCCCATCCTTGGAAACATTCAAGGCCAAGTTAGACGTGGGCTCTGAACAACCTGATCTAGTTGGAGACGTCCCTCCTTACTACAGGACAGCTGGACTAAATAACATTTAAAGATTCTTTTCAATCCAAACCATTCTACAATTCAATGATGATTCTTTGCCAGAAGTACACATGGGACTCAGCACTGCCAGTTTCAGAGATTCCTGACACTATCACTCTCTTGCCTTAGACAGTTTAGCCATTTGTGCAAATATAGCTTCATCTGATTCAAAAAGATGGTCTGTCTGGAAGAGTTGATAGAAGAGAGAAAAGTTTTATTTTACAGTTCAATTTAGTTGTTGCTATACAATGAGGCAGAAAAACTGTAAGTGGCGGACAATAACCTTTCAAAGAAAGGAGTTGTATTATAAAACTCCTCCTATACGGAAATCATGGAAATCAACTTAATCCCATCTCACTCCCATAATGAAAAGCACATATATGCATCATTTTACACTTCGAACAGAGTTTAAGGCAAAAACACATAAAGCAATCTCTCTCAGAGCTTGTATTTCTTCCAGCAGCAAGGTCAGCTGAAATGCTACCTCTCCTCAGTCATTCTGCTCTAGTATCTTCCTCATTGAGAATCCCCATTTACTATTCATATTTTCATCGATCTAAATATTAACCTGACCCAGATTTATAAAACATAAGAGTCAATAAAAAGTCCATCCCTTTCTTGCTTTGAATATCTAAAGTCATTTCACAAATACAGTTCACAGCACAAACCCACAAGGAGTTGAACTGCAGTAATCAGCAGGTGGCAAACAGCATCCAAGACCAGGAACACCAACAAAACCATCACCTGAAAAAGTAACAGTGTGCAGGAAAAGGGATTGCTGCTTTGCAACAGCAAACGAGAGTGGAAAACCCCTTCCAGTCAGAGTGCCATCTTTCAAGTCAAGCAAAATATTTTTAGAACATCTTAACAGCTTCCAATGCTTCCTCCCCATAGCTTCCACTGCTGCTTCTGCTATCGAGGTATCAAGAGCAGGCCCCTTTCTTATCTCAGACTAAACCACTGGGTTAATGCGCTTGCTGGAGAGACATTCAGCTTCAGCAAGCACAGAGATATAGTATACCTAATGCATTGCCAGATGGGAACAGAGGTGATTGTGAGACCTTTCCTTACCAGTACAGATGACCTGATTTGAAACCAGTAAGGAGCATTTTCAAAAGCTATTCGAAATATTGCAACTCATTTGGCTTTTGTTGTTCTGAATAAAAGTTTAATTGATGGTAATACAAAAAGACCAGAAGACAACACTTTGTAGCTGAGTTTTTCATTTAAATGCATAAACCTCTCCAAAATCCATTATTTTTGTTTTTAGTAGTTTTCACTCTTGGACAGGAATAAGAAGCAAGCAAGAAAAACCAAAAACTCACAACAAACAAGGACCATTTATTTTAATACCCAAATTTTATACTTAACATCTGTCTTTCCAGTACCATGGATCTGCCTGACCTCCCAAAAGAGCTAGCTTGGATTGAAAAACCTTTTAATCAAGACCAACATCACCAATACAAAGGGAAAGTTATAAATGAGAAAGATTTGGAAGAATACCTCTTGCAGACTTTAAGAGGTAAGCTGGCCATACCTTTAAACTTTGTTTAATTTTTCTCTATTATTAAGCAAGCTATCAACTACCAGCTCCAAGTTCTCACACTACAGGTTGAAAGAATGTACTGAACTTTCCAAGTGGACTATTATTACTGTTACTGGCAGAACTGTATGCATTCTTTTAAACAAAGTTCAACATGCTTTTCACAAAATGCAGACAAGAGGAAACAAGCTTATGTTCACTAAAGAAACAGGTCACTGGGATTCAGTGTTTCATGAACAAATACTCTGACTACTCTAAAGGGTGTGCATGTGTCCAGAGGGAAAGTTAGACATGGATCAAATATACCTGGCAACACATACACCTGATTAAGCAATAATAAACAGCACATTAAGAAAGAAGCATAATCTAAAAAGTTCCACAGTTAACAGTACTCTAAATTAAAAAACATGTTTACTAAGTCAAATAATTTCATTTTGTAATGTCTTGTTTTTTTCATATTTGGTGATATTTCCTTTCTCTAATTCTAAGAACGAAAAGTAGGATACCTTTCTATTGGTTCCCCCCTGCCCCGTGTACCACTGTAACAGGTATAAGTCTCACAGCTTCTTAGTCACACTCTGCCATTTTTTCTTTAGGATCTTATGCCCCAGGAATAAATGGCATACATTTTCAGTACGGAACAGTAAGGTATAAAAAGCTTAGATGGTGTTTTCTATGCTTTTAAGCCTATAGTTGAACAAAGTGAACACTAGCAGAGTGCACAGAAACTGATCTGCTGTTTACTTGTGGCACTTGGGGAAGCAGCTACCACTCTCTTCCAGAGGACAGGACAGTGACAACAGAAAGGACGGTTTCCAACCAAAGTCTTTTAAAACTAAAATGGGAAAGAAGAAGGAAAAAATACTCTTGATTCTTTCAGAATGCAATTATGTCCCACATCCAGTATATATTTTCCTTGCTCATCTTTGTATTTTCTCCCTTCCTCATACTTTTTCTATGACATCTTTAATCCAAATTCCAATAAGCCTCCCACACACCTTACACAATAGTGTCCCATAGGAAAAGGAGAGCTTTTATCAAGAGAAAGATGTATAATTAGCTTTAGGATTTTCTAATGAACTCACACACAGCCTCCCTTCTCTGACTGCCTCCTTTATGTGATCCTCTAGTCTCTCCCAGTAGCATACACCATGGCAATTCCACAGCAGCTCCTGCTTCCTGATAGCATCAGCAGTTCAAACAAACTGCTTCCCTTATGTTACCAATCCCACAACTGCAATTCTTTCCCCTACTGCCATGTCAACAGCCATTCTATCCCTACCACCATCATCTACAGTTGCTCTTCCTACCAAACAAGTCAACTTGCTTAAACATCCAACTCAAGGCAGTATTTTTCGCATCCCAATTTCTTGACAATCATTTACAGCTCTGATCTCCTAAACTTCTCAACTTACTGACAAGTTTTTATTTTTTTCCTCTGAATGAAACTTAAAGATGGAGGATTGCTAAGACTATTAAATGGAGGAGACTGCCTACCTTAAGCTGTTCTTTGTTATCACAATGGAATCTATCCTATTTCCCAGAGATCCTAGAGGCTTTCCAAGAGGGAAACAGGAAGGGATTAACACTTGACTGTTCTTTTAGGTACACTGAAGCACAGCCAAGGCAGTGTTCTATCTGTAATTCAAGAGGACATTCTGACAGGAAGATGGCATGGTGTTGAGGAAGTACCGTTTCCAGACAGCACACAGATTCTCCAAGTAATTCAGTAAGGGGAACCTGTCACTAGACAGCAACAAACTAGTTTAAAGAACTTTACAAAGAAAAGAAGAAATTAAATGATACCTTTGCATCAGGAGGACCCTCTGATCTGTGGAGGTGAATTTCATGTACTTTTATAGTCCCTCTGACTCTCTTTAAGGGATACATAATTTATACTTTGAGCTATTTGAAGTAAGGACTTTTAGCATGTACCTAATTGGAACAGAGTACACGAGGACACTGAAGCTTAACTGATGACCCAAAACACTACTAAAACGCAAAAAGCAGCAAGAAGATACAGATTATTATTTTACCACTCATCTGTAAAATAACTATCCCAACAAACAAACTTGCTGGAGTCTCAACTCCAGGAAATTTAGTATAGATATCTATCTCCCAAGCCCAAAACCTGCTGTGGAGAAGGAAACTTTCTACCTAGAGCTTAGCAATTTTCTCAACTTCTTCAAGCAGCTGCTGATTAGTATGTGACATTTTGCTTGCAAAAGATGAAACCCGTAGAACTGTTCTTAATGTTAAATATTTTCAAAATCTGTCAATCTTCACTATTCTTTAACCTTTTTTTAATTAATGCTGTAGCACTGGAAATGTGTCTAAATTAAACCTATCACTCAAAAATAATATAGCAATATTGAACTTTATTAGCACATCCTCTTGTTATTGAATGCAGGTGGCTACCGTAAACAATAGCACAGGTATTTAGGTAAATCTAGCACTGTAGACAGAAAACATCAGACATTTCACTGGAACCTGCCCCATTACGTTACACCTGAAACAGGCATCACAGTAGTCAGAAGTAGTAAGAAAACAGAACATAAATAAAGTAATAATAATGTAATAAAATAATAATAATAAAAATTAAAGTAGAAAAAATAATAAAGTAATAAAGAAGAACATGAAATGGATAAAGTCAGTCATACTCACAGCTTGCATTTCTGTAGAGAAGAAAAGGTTCATGGAGCTGAAACTCCAAATCTTTATTTACTGGTTCAACCAGGTTGTGCATATTCAGTCGATTCACTATTGTGAAACCATGATAAGGAGAAGCTGACCTATTGTTTCAATTAAAGCAAAATCAAAGATTAATGCCTCGGTCAACATACACAACTTTCCAGAACAGAGTTATCGATTCATCCTCAAATCTCCACTGCTTCACTAGGTGAAGCTTTAGCAGTACCAAAGCTCTAACAGTTGTTGTTCTAAGCCATTTCTTAGCATGCCAACAACTTTCAATTTAAAGCTACACCTACCTTGAAGTAGGATTAGGATTAACATTACAGTTCTATACTGCTAAACTGCTAAATCAAAGATACGCCTAAAACCCAAAAATCTATTAAAAAACTAAAATACAACTGTATTCAATACTTAAGATAAGATAGTCCTGAGATATTTTAGAACCTTTTATTAGAGGAGAAAAGACAAACCACTTACAAAGGAACATTTACTGTAAATACACAGGACAATTAGAAAAAAAACCCCACAACCCTGTCAGCTTAAATAACATCAAATACACTTAGATGGGAACTATAAGCGGTAGTTTCTTTCTAAAGGAAGACTCTTAAAGACTTAACCCAGTGTCCTCAAAGTATATATTATTCAGAATTCTGTCACTTAGTGAAACAAATTTTATTGCCTAGATTTTTGCTAGACACTGTGTAAAAAACAAACATCAAGCAAGTCAGCACTGGAAGTTCAAGAGAGTTTTAGATCTGCTTTCTCTTGCTACATGAACATCATGTCAGCATATTCAACCATGCCTGTAAGCAGTCATATAATCAACAGAGCAGAGTGATGAAGGCAGGGTATAAATCAGATCTAATTAGCTAGTGAATATGAAGAATTCTGTAACTATATGGCCACTGTTACCAAGTGATCAACAGCAAGATCTGTCAAGAGCTCCTAAGAAGCATGCCAACAATCCTTACCATCATGAGTTCGTCTTTCAGTGTGCCTAACAGAACTTGTTTGAAATAATCAGCTAGTCACACAGAAACTTTTTGCTTAGTTTTTTGGGTTTTAGTTGGTTGGCTTTCTTACACTATTTTCAAGCTTGGAGCTAAAGTAGACAGGAACTGGTTACTAGCATCCTTCCATAGTGCTAAGATAAAATATTGTAACAACCTAGTCTATAACAGTCTCTTCGAGGGTTGGTTAAGCGGCATTATTTACATTGCTTACATTTGACAGAGTGTTAATTCATTGTTAGATTTTTGATTTGCCCGTAATTTAAAACTTACATCCCTGATCGGTTTTATGTGGCGGTTCTCACCACCACCACCCATTTTCCCCCGTCCCATATAACTAGAAATTAATTCCCTGGTTTTGATGAAGTAACCCCCCAAACTATACATTAGTAGATCCCCATTTTTTAAGCAACTTTCTCCATTTACAAATATTTCTGACATTTCCCTACAGTAAACTAAGACAGATTATTTAATTTGACATCTGTATTGTTTGATAATAAACTTGATGGATTTTAGGAGACAAAGATTCAGCATAAAAAAAAAAAAGAATACATTAACAAGTACTAGTGGATTAAAAAAATAAGCTTGATAAACTAGGGTTTTGTGTAGCTACATATGTGGAATTGATCATCAAGTTTTATGATTTTTCAGCAGTACTTTTAGATGCTTTTGACAGTGTTATTCATATACATGCAGAGTTTATGCTTTTCAAATGAGTACACTGATGTTAACAGCTGGACAAATAAGTAATTATGAATTTACTGGATGCAGCATGAAAGCCACATATGAAGCCATCTGAGGTTTGTTTTCTTAAGGAAAAAATATCACAACCACTCACAAAAAGAACCCTGCTTACCTTTTGTAGACAAATAAGGTCCCTTCTATGTCAGTTTTCTCCTACAAGAGACAGCAATTGCACTTAAGGGATATGCTTGTTCACACAGTTACGCAGCTTTTGTATAGCATTTTTATTACAGAGATTTACAATATCCTTATCTTTCCATGAGGTTTGACAGCACAGGACTAAAATTTCTCTTATTTTTGGAAGCTACCTATTTTTTCTTCATAAGATTAGGAAATTAAAGCTATTTCCAGAAGATTTTGTTCATACCACTCATCTGATATGACCCACAATATTCTACAACCTTCCCACGCAGAGCTGAACACCTTTCTCACAACTCCTTATTTTAAGTGTGGCCTGCAGACCCTCCACCTGCAAGTATGAGATGGGTTGTCTGCCACGGTGCTACTCAAAGGACAGCAATGACAGCATAGCCAGCAGCACAACACAACTATGGAGCGTGGATCTGGTTTACACTTCAGTTTTCAAAGCTATCTTCACCATGTGCTTGTGACCCACAGCCACGGAAAGCCGTGTGCAGCTCCAGCGCTGCACACAACGATGGAAAGCTCCATATATTCCTATTTTTGTAGTTTTGTTGTAAAACCGGTGGTCAAGCAAAACCTGAGTTTAATGCAATTTGAATACTAACATTTCTCCAAGTCACACTCTTCCTGAATTAAGGCTCTGTTCAACACACAGCACGAGAACAACAACAAATTAAAATTAAAAAAAAAAAAAGCCCATCCAACAGCGGCCACGGAAAGCAGAGGGAACGTCGGGACCCGCGGCAGCGTCGGGCACAGCCACCCCGAGCAGGCGAACGCCGCTATGCCCCAGAGCAGGCCCTGATCTCCTCCGGCACCGGCACCCTTTGGGATCGTCACCTCCGCAGCGCGAAGGCACCAAACGCCAAACTTCCCCCTGGGCGAGAGCAGCCCCCACGGGGCCCCGTGCGGATTGCGCCAGGCCAGGCGGCTGCCGGGGCGAGGGAACGGGTGGAGTCAGGCCCGCTCTCCGGGACTTACCCACTCGTTGGCCTTCGGGCTGAAGCTGTAGAGCGCTACCTGTCCGGTCACGTCGGCGATGCTGGTGATGTACGGGTCGTGCTGCTTCAGGGCC